>JANHFO010009837.1:1904-15959 GCA_032468095.1 Pareas carinatus | reverse complement strand
CTCATTAGGTGGCCAAAATATCTGAGTCTCAGCTTCATCATTTGTCCTTCTAATGAACAGTCAGGGTAGATTTCTTCTAGGACTGTCTGATTTGATCATCTTGCAGTTCAAGGAACTCTTAAGAGTCTTCTCCAGCACAACTCAAAGGCATTGATTCTTCAACGCTCAGCCTTCCTTACAGCCCAACTCTCCCAGCCATACATTGTAACTGGACAAACCATGGCTTTTACTATACAGATCTTTGTTGACAAAGTAATGTCTTTGCTTTTTGAAATGTAGTCTAGGTTTGTCATAGCTTTCCTGCCAAGAAGCTAGCTTCTTTTAATTTCCTGGTTAGAGTTCCCATCTGCAGTAATTTTGGGGCCCAAGAAAATGAAATTTGTGATTGCTTCTATTTCTTCCCCTTCTATTTGCCAGGGAGGGATGGGCAGGATGCCATGATCTTAGTTTTTTTTAATATTGAGCTTCAATCCAACTTTTGCACTCTCCTCTTTCACCCTAATCAAAAGATTCTTTAGTTCCTCTTCACTTTCTGCCATTAGGGTGGTGTCTTCTTCATATCTGAAGTTGTTGATATTTCTCCCAGCAATTTTAAGTCTGGCTTGTGATTCTTCCAGTCCAGCATTTCGCATGATGTGCTCTACATATAAGTTGAATAAGCAGGGTGACAGTATGCAGCCTTTTGGAACTCCCTTCCTTATCCCGAACCAGTCAGCTGTTCCATGTTCAGTTCTAACTGTTGCTTCTTGGCTTGCATACAGGTTCCTCAGGAGTAGGGTTAGGTGGTCTGGTACTTTCATCCCTTTGAGGATTTGCTATAGTTTGTTGTGGTCCACACAGTCAAAGATTTAGCATAGTCAATGAAGCAGAAGTAGACATTTTTCTGGAACTCCCTTGCTTGTTCCATAATCCAGCAAATGTTGACAATTTGATCTTCTGCCTTGCCGAAACCCAGCTTGTACTTCTGGTAGTTCTTGGTTCACATATTGCTGAAGCCTAGACTGTAGGATTTTGAGCATAACCTTGCTAGTGTGTGAGTGCATTTGTGCAGTAGTTTGAGCACTCTTTGGTATTGCCTTTCTTTGGGATAGGAATGTAAACCGACCTTTTTCAATCCTGTAGCCATTGTTGGGTTTTCCCGATTTGTTGGCATATGGAATGTAGCACTTTAACAGCATCATCCTTTAAGTTTTTCAATAGCATTGTGCTATTCAAAGTTAGTACAAACTCATTTGAACAATATGAGAAAAGATTTGTTTGCAGTCACATTTGATAATAAAGTAAGACTAGTTAGAAATGATCTGAAGTTAAATACAATATAGGATGTAAGGAGATGCAAACTAAACAATATGGGTCATAGTTGTACGGAAAATGAAATAGTCAAGGCCGAGACATAAAAGTAGATGTTATTCAGCTTAGATTTTATAAAAGTAAAACTGTCTTGTGCAATTTTTACCTTGAGAGTTTAAAGGCATTTGAAGACATGTTGAATGTTCAAACATCATCTGTAACAGTGATAGTGAACCATTTTGAGACTGAGTGCCAAACTGCAATCCAAAACCCACTTATTTATCACAAAGAGTCAACACGGCAACACACACACACACACACTGTGGCCATCAGCAACCCCTCACACTCGCCAGCAATTAAATGCTTATTTAATCATAATAAAATCTTTAAAGTTTGTTTAATTGTAGCAAAATAATTAAAGTTAGTTTAATTATTACAAAATAATTGAAGCTTATTTAAGTATTACACATTGTTAGTGTGAGAGAGACATGCAGACACACAGAGAGAGAGACAGAAACAGAGAATGAGAGAGAGAGACACATGAACACAGAATGAGAGACACACACACAGAGAATGACACACACACACAGAATGAGAGAAAGAGAGAGAATGAGACACACTCACACACACACAGATAATGAGACACACACAGACATGCAACACACAGAATGAGAGAGAGAGAGAGAGAATGATACACACAAACACATACAGAGAATGAGACACACACAAAGAGAGGGGGGAAGGATAACATCCAATGGTTTGAAGTCTCTCTGGTTGGCAGGAAGAATAAAGGTGAGAAAGAAACATCTCGCGGACCGCACCGCCATTTATTAAAGGTCTCACTATCCCCCCCCGCTGGCATTTCTTATAGGTCTTACTACCCCCTCTTCCGCCGGCATGTCTTGTAGGCCTCCATTCACCCCCCTCCAGCTTTTAAGGGCAAACTAAGCTTTCTGCGGTCCTCCCAGCAGCCTACCTTAGCTTCTGTAGCCTGGTGCAAGCTATGCTTCCCACCAAGTCTTCTCCTCTCACCTTTGGCACAGACTCCGTGTCGTATTTGACCTCTCTGCCTTACCCCAGATGGGAGGGAGGAAGCACTCCGATTGGACTGCTGGGCAGAGGGGCGAGTAAAGTGGAGAGTTGGCCCTGCGTCCCTCTGGCTTGCTGCTAAATAATTTTTTGTGTGTGCTGGCAGAGAGGGCTCTGCATGCTGGATCTGGCACACACGCCACAGGTTCGCCAACACTGACCTGGAGTATGCTACCAAAGACAGAGTTGATTCTCCAGTCAATAAAAACATAAACGAGGAATGCTTCAAAATGTGTATTTCTATTACAAATCATATATGATCCATGCCTTGTCTCTTACTATCTGGAGCCTTCTGAATTTAGATGTCTGACTAGTTCTTCCTTGGTAAATATATTATCTAGGTGTTAATTTTTAAATGCCACTAGTGTTTTTCAAGTTCCAGATAAGTTATACTTTGCATATACTTGACTGTGTTTTATGATTCCCAGCTTCCATTTAACAAAGTCATGATTGGAACAAATAATTATCAGCTTACTGATAATTTGATGGGTATGCTGGGTATTTTTTTTCTTTTTACCTCCTCAACAGGAATTAACTCTTAACAGAAACATCTAGACAGGGCATTTTTCTAAGTCCTTTTTTCTGTGTATAAATTTTGTATTCATTTTTAGACACACTTTAGAACATGAAATAATTTTTATAGATGGTTAGACAAAAAATGGAAGGAATAGATTTGAAATGTATTCACAAAGTTACCTGATTATAATCTGATAGAGGATTTTTCAATAAAGAAACAACTTCTGGGGGAGGGAGGGATTAACAAAATCAGAGAAGTAGTAGGTATTATCTGCTTGCCTTCTCGTTTCCTTCCATCAACTGAGATTGAGTGACAGTAGAAACCTTCATCTAAATGTTTTCCCTTCTTCCTGATTATAGAAATATAATTTTGCCAGCCCTGTCAAAAATTATATTTCTATAAAAAATAAGTCAGAGTAACTTTCCTTTTTAAAGAACTATACACACACACTCCAGTTCTTCAATAAATAGAGCTACCAAGATTGTGGCTCCCATCTCAAATTTGTAATGCCTGCTAATTAAAGATAGCTTCATGATATGAGTGCACACATTTCTGCCCAGTAATTAATGTTCAGTCTGTGGCATGGTTGGTATATTCCACCAGTCAGTGATTTAATAGAGAGAAAGTGGTCACAATTTTCTGTACATGCATTATTGTATATTATTGGTTGCTGCTACACAAGAGGTCATTTACATTGCCTTCCCAAAAAGATTTTTAAAAAGATAAAATTAATGTCAGGTCTTCAAGAAAGAATATTGAGTTGCTGGGGCAATTTCATGCTGATCAAGACCAGTGGTCGTAAACCTTTTTGACCTCAGGGACCACCAAATTCATAATCTGAAATTCCGAGACCCACCCGCAGGGCTCTGTGTTGGGCAGCTGATTCATTCCTCCTGGCAGAGAAATGATATTTCCTGAGTATGTTGTGAATAATATTAATAAGCGAGTAATCACTCACGCTGAGTTATTCCAAAGACTTCATTGAAGTCGCGCATTAAACAAAGCCTGGATGGCAGGATGTTTGCTCAAGAGGCCGGGAAGTCATCCGCGAAGTCAACAATTTGTTTTGCAACAAGTGGTAGAGTCACAAAGCGATGGATTCTACTTACCCACAGGGTTGGGGGGGTGAACGGGCCACAAGCAGCGGGAAGGGGGAGCAGCCATCTCAGAGGCGGTGTGTGTGTTTGCCCCTAAAACTGATAAAGCGGCTACTGAACCACCTCCGCTCCTTACTTCCAGCTGCTGACCCCAGTTCATGGTCCCATCTGAGTGACCAGGGCTTATCTAAACTCAAGGTCACCTGCCACCCAGGCCGAGCTCAACATCACCCACCACCCAGACCAAGGTTTGAGCTCGCCCGCTGCCCAGGCCAAGCTTCGGGGCCAGCCAGTGGCCCACTAAGATGTTGACATTGCCCACCGGTTGGCGATCACTGATGTAGACTGCAACCTTTATGTCCAAATCTGAGAATTCAGGTTGAAACCTTTTCTTAATAATCCAGGCTATTGGCTTCCCTATTTCATACAAGAGGCAGATGATTTCTTTATATTGCTACCTGGAAAAACAATTATGACCATTCATTGCATTAAATGAGAAGTTCTGGGCAAGAATGGGAAGAAAATTACCTTTGTTGGTTCACAAACAGGAAGACTCAGTATTTTCTGTTCTCCTCTGTGCTTCTGGGATGGAAATACCCTATGGAATTCTAGTGCTTCTAAAACAGGAGCCACGAGGAAAACAGGAATTTACAAGAAAGGAAATGAACAAAAATCCTTTTAGTATTAACCCTGGACAAATTATGCAACAATCCTATATTCACTTAGTCCTCTTAAATTTAAAAGGCCTGGAGCTTCTTCTCATAAGACAGCAAATGCATGTGTAACTCCAGTACAGTACTTTCAATTAATTTTTTTAAAATTAACTCTGTAATTTAGTGCTTTTGGCCTAAATACTCAATGCTCTATTCATTTTGTAAATTATAGAAACCACATATGCACACTGTACATGGTCCTTTTAGAGGTTTATGCCATATCATAATACAGATGAAGTGCCTGGAATAAAACTGTCAGAGATACAGTGTAGGTGGTTAGCTTGTCTTCCAAAATGCTGTTGAAAAGAGACCAAGAAAGGAAGTGAGAAAGGTGCGACTTTAATAAGATAAATTGACTCATCTTTGTATGTATGTGCTTGATGCTCTTGTTCTGGAGAATTAGGATCTAGGGCCAATATGCAAACACTTAAAACATAAATTATTTGATGTTATTATTCCTGCTTATTTCTTAAAGGCTGAGTTTTCATGAAAAAAGACGTGACTCTAATTTTGCTCATAAAATGTGTGGTCTACGTCATCCACACATGCCTATTCAGAAATTTGGATCGAGTCCGTAGTTCTGAGATTTTGAGATTTATGAGTGTAATAAAACAATCTTTGTAATTTCATTGCATCTTGCATTAACAGAAGGAATATGCTCTATGTGTTTAACATGTATAATATTACTTACAATATGTTTATCTCTGTTGGAATCAAAAGATACCTATCATCACTGTAGTACAGGTGATCCTCGATTTATGACTAAGCAAATGGTTGTAAGTCAAGGACTACTTGTACCTGCGTACCTGCTTGATCTGGATTTTACCTCCTTAAATTTGTTCACATCTAGATGAATATCTGAAGGCTTGTGGAACCGAGGCCAAAATTTGGACCATTACAAAAACATTTTTTCCTGAGGAAGCTAGCAAAGAGTACACAGGTACTCTTATACTGCTTCTAATTAACTAATGAAGGTATTGATTTATCCAGAATTCTCATTTTTGATAAATGAAAGTGGTGATACTGTTTTGTGGATTCAGTTTATAGGCATTCCTCTTGAGCTGCATTTTTTTCTTAATCAAAGTGGGCATTATTGTAGAGAAATAATTATTTAAAACACATTTGCCTTACTTTCCCAGGGAGTTAGAGGAGAAAGGCTGTGAAATGTAAAACATTGAAAGACACAATGCTAAAACTGGGAAGTAGTCTAGAACCTTCCCAAAGCTTTAAATGAGGGGTAGATAGCAATACATTTTCTTCTCTTGCTTTACTGTTTATTATTCTGTTGATCTCGTGACATAAGCAATGGACACTGGCAAGTTGGCTGTGGCAAATACTGTCCCGTTCCAAATGTTTAATGTATGTCACTCTTTGAGCAGTTTCTGTTCAGATATGGTGGCGGCCAAGCTTAAAGCTGCTTGTCCTTTCTGAATGCATGTCACTACATGCCTAGCACGGAACCATTTCTTTTCATTAAGCTTCTATTTATCTGTTGCTGAAAGAAGTCTCTGTCCCAAGTGGAACAGCGGCTAGACTGCTCTCTTCCTTTTCTTATCAATCTTTAAGAAGTGGCAAAAAGCCAAGTACCAAAGGATGAAAGCTCTGGCAGCACCCATTAAACTGTGTGAACTGAAGCTGTCCATGCTTCGTGGACAGAGGAAGAAATCTGCACTGTGTCTTTTCTGAGAAGAATGATGATCAATTGTAGAGGGAAGTAACAGATTATCCATGCCTCTAGAGTTTCTCTCTCTCTTGACAGAATCAAAGGATTTTTTTAAAAAAAAAATCTGTACAAGGAAAACTTAAACTATTCCCTTTTGCACCATCACTTTTATCTGAAGTTTGATTTATTTATTATTTATTTATTTATTATTTAGATTTATATACCGCCCCTCTCCCAAGGGACTCGAGGCGGTGTACAGCCAGAAATAAAAACACAAACATACAATAATTAAAACCCATTAAAAGAATTAAACTAACCTAGCTAAAAAAATTCATATAAAAATTTAAGATTTAAGACCAAATTAAAATACAAAATATAAAATGTAGAAGAGGGATCAGGACAGCCCGGCTTGGGAGAATTTTGAACAGTTGAGTGTTAGTGAAATGTATGTTGTGAAATCTTCATTACACTGGTCCTCTGTGGGGTTTACCATTTTTTCCATGTCTGAGAAAATGACAAAATGGAAAACTTCTTTCCTTACTCAGTATGTCCAGTTTAAATACACTATTTGCATTATGCAGTACAGTTGTACTTTCCAGCAAGCAATAAATGACATCTTCCAAGTCTTTACGGATCAATTTCTAGTAATATATCTGGAGGATATTCTGATCTATTTATCCTTTTCAAAGGTACTAACACATCCCATGTAGCACATCTCTTGCAGATCTTTGAGAATATCACCTATATGCTAAATTGGGTAAATGCGAACACTATAGATTTCTTTGGGCATTATATCTCTCCAAGAAGGATCTATATGGATCCAGGCAAGATGAAAGCAATTCTGGTAACCTCTCCAAGGACATCAGAAACTAATGGGGTTAGATAAAAAATTATAGATTCTTCATTATGGGTTTTGCTGAACTCACAGTCCTTATGTTGCACCAGCAACACCATGAATTTGGGATACTCTGGTTCCTTTTTCAAAAGAGAAGGGAGGTGTTCTCTACTCAGCATGTTTTGGAACACTCTGACCCTACTCAATTCAGGTGCTACTCTGAGATCCATTCTGCTGCATGCTATGGAAATTACACATACTTTGCACATATTATTCCAGGAAATTGAATTCCTCAGGAAAAGACCATCCCATCTGGAACAAGGAAACTTTAGCAATTAAACTGGCCTTTTAGAAGAAGCATAAAATCCCATAGAAAACTTGACTGGCAACCGTAATTTGGAGTATCTCCAAACCACAAAGAAGCAAGCAGCCCTCCAATTCAATAATGGAAAAAAGAAAAAAATCTTAAGTAAAAATTATTTATTTACAAGTATTGGTTACACCATGAATCTAATTTAAAGCCCAGTGTCTACATTCCGTTCTACTACTTGTATTTTTTCTGTCTATGAATTGCAGCCATAGCATATAATTTGGTAACAATGAAACCTTTTTTTTTCTTTATAGATAACCCAAACACACTTTCCAGTCTAAAGTGCTTTTAGAAACTTTTGGCAATAGTGAATTAGGAAATAAAAAATGGGCAGAAATATCTGCAGTGAGAAACAGTCAATACAATATGTGTTTTTAAGAAACAGCTGCTGAACAGCCTATGCCAATACTTGGCAAACTATTCTCATCTTTTAACAAAATTATTCTGCCCAGGCCACACTTCCTAATTCAACTTTGGCACTAACTGTGAACATTCAATATAGTACTTTAGTTCTCCTATCCATAATGATGCTATTTCAAAAGTACACGATCTACAGCTGTCCAATTTCAGACTTGTTTTTACTTCACTTCTGGTTTTTGAATTACAGAAAATAAGCAGTCCTGCAGTTATTTTGAAGTGGTTAAAAAAAAGGCTAGCCATACTAGACTGGGGTAGCAGGTATAATATTTGACACTCAATTTAAATCTCAATATGAATGATAACATGATACTTGTCATTACAATGACATAAACATAAGGTTTGATACAATAAAATGCAATATCTTTTCTATTCCCCCCCCCCTAAAGTTTTATATTAGCTCTAAGCCCTTTGGATATAATAAACCAGGTATTCAGGAATTCATTTTAAGACCTTAAAGATCTAGGACTGTGGCAATGCTTCATGTTTTACATCTTGTAAAATTGATATATTTCTGGTAAATTGAATAGTGTATATATTTGAAAGCTGTCCTTCCTTCCTAAGTGCTTTTACTTTGTAAAAATTCTTTATTAGAATTAATTAGTAATGATATTAAAAGGGATATTATAAAATATTCTACAACATAGAATAAAATCATAAAACATCTCAACCCAAAAAAATCAGATCTAACTAAACTAGCACAATATATTGACATTCTCATGTAAGGAAATGAATTTTATAATTTGATGCTGAAATCACCTCAGCATCTGTGCAAATCTGATTTAAGTAGAGAAGTTATTCCTAGATCTCATGGTTTCCAAACGTTTTCAGTGCACCGGCCCCTTGGGGCTACAAACTCATCCTTAGTGCCCCCCCCCGGACTCCTGACTGGTGGCGTGCAGAGCTTTGACTGGTGAGGGGGAAGATGATTGGCGGTGAGCAGAGATCTGGCTTGGGCAGGGGGAGGGAGTTAGGGTGAGACACACACACACACTCACACATACACACACAGACACACACAGACACAGACACACAGAGAAACCTGGGAAACCTCTCTCCCTCTCCCTCTCCCTCTCTCACACACACACTCGTTCAGGGGACCTCCACCCCTTTGTCCAGTCCCAGTCCCAGGAGTACAGGAACAGAGGGGCTTGGGACGACTCCACTTGCCGCCTCCCCCAGAGGCAGGAGTTGGATGCTGACCAGAAGACAGGGAGCGGGCACAAGCCTCCTGGCGTGTAAGGAGCATAAGGTGCAGCCTGAAAGGCGCACTGCTTTGCAGAACTAGCGGCGGCAGGGGCAGCGCGGCAGAGGCGAGTACCACACTCCAAATTAATGTCTTACTAAAAAGGACACCCAAGAAGAGTACCCTTTACTGTACATATGATGATGATTCCAGACAAATATATATATATATTTCTGGTTTATTTAGTGTTGGTGGGCTGAGCATTGAAAAGGAAAAAACCAGCTGTAGAATTTAATTTTTGCCTACCACTAATATTTATTTCCAATTATATCTTTCAGGGTCTTTGTTAGCTCTCTCATTTGACATTTATCTGTATCTGCTGGGTGAGGTCATCCATTGGCATGAGTTGAGATATTGCAAGTTGTACATTTCATCCCTCTAAGTGATGGCCCCATTTTGATGTCAGGGACCTGGAAATGGGAGAAAAAGACTCAGATTCAAACCTTATAAGACTGAATAGCTATGAATTTTGGGACCATCTAGATCTGGACTTTTTATCTTTGTTTCTCGATGGGGCTGTGCTGCCTCAAAGAGATCTGGGGCATGATTTGGGGGCTCTCCTTGATTCATGGTTCCAGCTCAGAGTGGCTTAGAAAGGCTCTGTTGTTGAATAGAATCACTCAGGTAAAGGAGAGTGCCATTTGCTACAAGGGTTGACCAATGCCATGGGCAATGGCGCACCATCAGTGGGTAAGGACACATCTCAGGTTCAATGGTGGCTCTTTTTAGAGATCAATTACTCCATTGGGATGAGGTTTTGGGGACCTTAACTGCATTGTAGAAAACAGAAAGCAATTCTTTCCCCATCAACAAATTGCCCTCCCAATATACCCCAACTGGTAAAAGGTTTGAACATAGCTTTTACTGGCAATTTTCTCAAAGTTTGAGGAAAATCTGATTTCTATGATCATTTTTTTTAAATTCAACATATCTGTAAGGAGTATCAGAAAAAGGAGGTGCTTGGAAAGCACTCCACTTTGGCTATATTTGGACAATGACTGGGATTTTCCCTAGGCTGATTTAATTATGCTGTGTTTTCATTGAGAAAAAAATGACTCTAAATCTCCGGCAACCTTGAATGAGGAGATGTTTGGGTTTCTTTTGCATTTTCAGAGGAAGCCATGGCATCATCTGCAGAATGTTTAACCCTGGACCATATATACTAATCTAAATGTATTATTACTGCCACCTGGTGGCTGAATACAGCATACTTTATTCAAACTTGTTAGGTCTACAAAAGCCATGGCTGTTATGAGGCAAGGTAAGATTATGCCACTACTATAGGAATTGAGATAACATATCTTTGAAGGTCCATAAAATGCGTAACATTTTAGAAGGAAAATCTTTCCTGTCTTTGGAACCCAGGGAGAGAAAATGTTCTATTTTGTGATTTCTCTTTGTTTTGTGTTGCATCCTTTCCTAAGAAAAAGGTATATACCAAAAGTATTTTGGAATTTTCAAAAATGGGCAAACATAAGAAGTAATAACATATCTGCATCTATAGATGCAAGGATGTTAAATAAAATAACTGCTGAGTTGTTTGACATTCCCTTTCTGGAATATGTCCACTGCACATACTATAATTATAATATCAGAATATAACATTCATTTCTGTGGCCAGTATCTATAAAGAATGCTTGTATGACTTGAATGTTCATTTTATTAAAATGTGTAAACAGCACCATTTTTGCTGTCATTATTTGGCTGAAATAAAGTTTAAATACTTCTAGAATCCTACTCCTGTTTTCATTACTCTAAGAAAATACAGAAAGTCATAACTAAATAGCTCTCGTGGTTTTGAATTCTGCTCCTAGGTAAAGATGAGAGAGTATTTGGTGGTGTTTCACCAGAGTTTGAGGATTTTGTAAGGAGACTTTATTGGAAATTGGAGATTTGATAAATATGCCACTCCTTCTCTTTTGTGAATGCTTTGTTAGACCTAACCTCAGTGACTATTTTATCTAATGGTGAAATCTGATTTTCTATAATGATGAGGTATGAGGATCTTCCTCTTAATTGAGATCTTTGAATTCCCAGGACAGTTTTTCAGGTTATATTTTTGTTTATTTATAGAATTCTTATACTGACACAATCAATTGACTTTTGGCAGCTTGCAGCCAATACAAGGAAATGACAATCTAAACATATACACAGAATTCCAAATCAATAAAAAGAGTGAAATTATAAACAAGGCAGTATCAAATAAATTAACACAATGATGAAAATATTCTTCATAAAAATTCATTGGCTGTATTCTTACCCTGTTCAATGCAATAGTTTGAAGCTAGCTTAAGTTAGGCTGAAGCGGGAAAATAAAGAGCTGTGATTTGCCCGCTCACTTTATAAAAGGCAGAGCTATCACTGAGCTGACTGCTGGATGTTTGGAGCTTCAAATAAAGACAGAAGTTGCTGCTAGCCATCTCTTGACCCTTTATTCGCCGAACTCAACAGTGGCGATGAAAGTGGGATATAGGACAAGAGCCAAAGAGATCTGATAACTAGCCATCCAGCCTGGCATTCAGAAGAACGAACAGTCATTTTAATGGCTTCCTTCCACCCACCAGCTCCATTCGATCCAGAGAGAGCTGCGACACATACATGTCCCGGTTCAAGTGTTTCCTGGAGGCCAACGACTTCACAGAGCTGCCTCCCAATCACAAATGGGCAATGTTTCTTAGCTATTGTGGCCACGACATTTGCAATGTTGCAAGGGCTCTAACGAAGCCAGCCAAAGTATATGCTATACCGTGGCTAGAGCTGTTAGCACTCCTTCAGAATCACTACACCCTGGTTCCCTCCAAAATCTTATGCCCTTTATGAATTCCAGCAAAGAGTACAAAGTGAGGGAGAAATGGTAAACCAGTACATGGCTGTTCTGCGAAAGGCAGTGACTCCCTGCCAATTTACTGATCTGAGCAATGTCCTCCTCAATCAACTGGTCTGCGATATCCAATTACTGTGACGACTCCTGGTCAAGACTAATTTAACCCTACAGTCTTCCCTGGATGAGGCTCGAGTATGGAAACGTCCATCCAGGCAGCAGACTTGATGCAAAAGGACACAGCCATCTCAACCAAGCCAAAATCTGCCATTGCCATACACTAAGAGCGGTGCAAATCTGACACCTCGGCCAGCAGCAATGAAAAGCCACCACAAATAAAACATTGAAGCGAAAAGGGGCTCCACCAGACATTTGGGCAATTTACTGTGCCAGCTGTGGCAACCCCCACCAGCAGACCACCTGCCCTTTCTGCGAAGCCACATGCCGCTGCCATGACCAAAAGGGGCACCTGGCTCGAGTCTGCAGAGCCACCATTCCTGTCAATTGCTGAAGCGATTCTGAGGCGGACAAACTGAAGGCATGGAAGCCAAAGAAACCCCGCAGCCATGCCAACGTGGCAGAAACAAACCAGACCAGAGTGACCAGAGCTAATGCACCTTGTCAGAAGAAGCTGTCAATCTCCATTCACTTGAAGAACTCCCCATGTGAAATGCAGGTTGACACAGGGTCTTCAGTAACTATTATTTCAAAAAAGACTCTAACGAAGATTCTTCCCAGAGTCAAGTCAAGCCAACTGGAGAAGCCCAACCAGAAAATCTCCAATTATCAGGGGAAAGGAATCCCCATTCTGGGGTCAATCTGCCTCAATGTAAGATATCACCAGTTCCAGGGACAACTTTCAGCCATGGTTGCAAATGGTGACCTTCCCAGTCTGCTTGGACTCAACTGGTTCGACTCCTTGGGTCTAGGAATCACCGGGATCCATGCAATCACCACATCCAGTGTCGAGGACCTCCTGAGGGAATTCCAGGATGTATTGGACGAGAGACTGGGTAAGTATAACGGGACCCAAATTTCCTTCTCACTAGATCCCGCTATAGCCCCCATTCGCCTCAAGCTGTGCCGAATGCAATTCACACTCAAACCACGGATAGCCACTGAGCTGGATAACCTGATCCAGCAGGGCATATAGAAGGCCACAGATCATTCAAGCTGGGAGACCCCAATAGTGACCTCAATCAAAAAGGATGGTTCAGGTGCATATCTGTGCTGACTATAAATGCACGGTCAACAAAACCTTGCATCAGAATGCTTACCCAGTTCCTATAGTGCAGCATTTACTGCACAATATTGGCTCCAGAAAAATATTTGCCAAATTGGACCTCGCGCAGGCTTACCAGCAACTACCTGTTGATGGTGCCACTATGGAGGTCCAAACTATTATTACTCACAGGGGGGCATTTCGTTGCAATAGCTTCCAATTCAGCAGCAGCAGAGGCCCAAGAATTTTTTCAAAGCTTGATGGAACATTTGCTGGGGTCGTCCGTTACTTCAATGATGTTCTTGTCACAGCAATGGATGAACATCAGCTAATCAGCCATTTAAGGGCAGTCCTAACCAAGCTTAGGGATGTGGAACTCAGGACTAAGAAAGGAAAATGCAGCATAGGGGAGCCCAAGATGGAGTTCTTGGGGTATAGGGTTAATGGTTCTGGCATATACCTATGGCCGACAAAGTAAAGACCATTCAAACAGCCCCGCTCCTAAGAATAAAACAGAATTACAGGCGTTTTTAGGCCTCCTTAATTTCTATAGATTGTTTTTAAACAACAAGGCATCATTTGCTGATTCCTTACACCGGCTTCTGTCCAGGGCCTGTCCTTGGATCTGGGATCCTAAAGAAGCCGTAGTTTTTGCAGCTTCAAGAAATTGCTTTACAAACCCAGATCTAGGCTTAACTCTCTAGATATATATATATATATAAAAACCGACATGAACAAATACAATATAAATTTTTAGAATAGTCACTCAAAAGCT
>JANHFO010009836.1:0-10666 GCA_032468095.1 Pareas carinatus | reverse complement strand
TCTCTCTCTCTGTCTACACACAGGAAGAGTTACTCATCTTTACCGTGAATAAGCTGTTTGAAAAAACTGCAAATTAATTCTCGGTATCTGTTTACAAAATCCAAGTAACTTTTGAAAAATTTTAGGGATGCTGTGTTAAGAGTATAGTTGCACAGTGCTTATGTCTACTCAATACGTGAACTTCAAGAAACAAGAGTTAACAACCTACAACTGCCCCTAATCTTGTTACTGGACCATGTTTGCAGATGCAGGAAATATGCATAAATTTGGCTGGATATGGCAAATACTGGAACTTTGTGATTTTCGTCCTTCACCATTCATCGGGCCTCTGTTTCGTCGTATCGTATGCTCTTATTACTTCCGACTGCGAAACGATTCCATTTTCATCTTGCGAGAAAGCGTATCCATCTGGAAGGAGAGAGTTGAGTTGACACGAGAAACAGTGAGGATCGTTCTAATGCTCTTCAAATGTTCTGAAAGCATCACTGAAATGAAATACAGGTAGTCCTTGACTTACAACTGTTTGCTTAGTGACAGCACTGAAAAAAGTGATTTATGACCATAGCATTCTTGTGGTGATGCGATCAAAACTCAGACACTTGGCAACCGAATCATATTTATGAGGCCGGCAGTGTCCCAGGGTCATTGGATCACCTCTTATGAGCGTTTGAAAAGCAAAATCAATGGGGAAACCAGATTCACTTAAGAACTGCATTACTAATTTAACAACTGCAGTGAGTCACTTAACAATTGGGTCAAGAATTGGGTATGGCTAGAATTTGGGTTTGGCTAGTCTGGAGAAAAGAAGAACTAGAGGGGACATGTTATCAGTATTCCAGTATCTGAAGGGCTGCACAAAGAAGAAAGGGTCAACTTATTCTCCAAAGCACCAGAAAGCAAGACAATTGATTGAAACTAATTAAGGAGAAAAGCAACCTAGAACTAAGGAGAAACTTCCTGACAGTGAGGACAATTAACCAGTGGAACTCCTTGCCTCCAGAAGTTGTGGATGCTCCATCACTTGTGGTTTTTAAGAAGAGACTGGACAGCAACTTGTCTGAAATGGTATAGAATCTCCTGCTTGAGCAGGTGGTTGGACTAGAAGACCTTCAAGGTTCCTTCCAACCCTATTCTGATTGATTGAAGAAAAGTTTTAAAATGGGACAAAACTCACTTAACAACTGTCTCGCTTTGCAATGGAAATCTTGGGCTCAATTGTCATTGTAAGTTGAGGACTACCTGTACCAAATAACATTTTGTTCAAGCTAACACTAGGGACTTGCGTAGAATAAGGAAGGAAAGGATAACAGATTTGGGGAGCCATAAATAACAGAGTTTACAAATAATACTCAGAACAACATTTATCGATAATGTGACACGATTAACACAACTAATTAAAGTTTAGACCCTTTTACATGCCAAATTCCAAGAAGGAATTAAAGCGCCGGGACATCTGACCCACTTTAGATCAGATCTAGTCCAAGTTGTGATGTGTTGACATAACAGGTTATCACTGGATCATCCAAACTGCTCATGAAAGTCAAGATATTTTACTTATTTATTATTAAATGTATATGCTAGCCATTTTACTGTTAAACCGCTGAAGTGATGACCCAGTGTTTTGAGGCCGTGCGGGTCTGGATGGGGAGGAACAGGCTCAAGCTCAACCCCTCCAAGACCGAGTGGCTGTGGTTTCCGATGTCCCGATATAGCCAGTTGACTCCAAATCTGGCCATCGGGGGTGATTTTTCGCCCCCGGTGGAAAGGGCTCGTAACTTGGGTGTCCTCCTGGATTCACAGCTGTCATTGGAAGATATGACGGCCGTGGCCAGGGGGGCTTTCTATCAAGTTTGCTTGATGCGCCAGTTGCGTCCCTTTCTAGATCGGGACTCGCTGCGTACAGTCACTCAAGCGCTTGTCATTTCCCGCCTGGATTATTTCAATGCTCTCTACATGGGGCTCCCTTTGAATCGTACCCGGAGACTTCAGCTGGTTCAAAAGTCACGCAGGGGGTCATGGGGGTCAGGTGTCGTGTCCTGCGCGAGATGCATTGGCTGCCTGTGGTCTTCTGGGTGCATTTCAAGGTGTTAGTGACCATCTTTAAAGCGCTTCATGGCTTAGGGCCAGGTTATCAGCAGGAGCGCCTGTTACCAACTAATATCTCCCACCGGCCAGTCCGCTCCCACAGAGGACCTTATTAGGGTGCCGTCAGCCAGACAATGTCGGCTGGCGGCCAGCAGGGTCAGAGCCTTCTCTGTGGCAGCACTGACCTTGTGAAACGAACTCCCCCCGGAGATACGTACTATCTCTGATCTTCGGGTCTTTCGGCATGCTCTCAAGACTTATCTTTTATCCAGGCTGGGCTATCTTGATTTCCCATGTGCCCCCTCTGGGTGGCTTTTTAAATTGTTTTAATTGGTGTTTTTACTGGGTTTTAGTTGTAATTCGCTTTTAAACTATTCAGCCTTTATTTAATTATTTTAAATGGATTTTAATGCTAGTTTGTGTATTTCTGTATGTTTTAATGGCTGTTCACTGCCCTGAGTCCTTCGGGAGTAGGGTGGTATATAAATTTAAAATTAAAAAAATAAAAAAAAAATAATAAAAAGTAAAAAAAAGTTAATTTTAAAGTTAGAGAAAAAGGAAACTAAAAACCAAGATGGCCAGTGACACAGAGTGGGAATCTTCTCTCTATCCCATCAGTCACTCCCAGGACCATGTTTTTAGACTGGAAAGTCAGGAGTATGGGAGCTGACCTCACCTCCAGTGGGCAAATATTCTAAAGAGATCCTCTGTATCTATGTGAGACAGGTAAAGGTGAGGAGGAGTGAAAAATTTCACAGAGAAGGCACTTCCGAATTCTGAATATTCTTTTATTTTACCCATTGCTCTCTTTTATGCAATTATTATATAATATGTAATTATGTAATTAGTCCCTCAATCATGTAATTGCAGGTTATGAGATTAATAATCTTTAAAACTGAATTTTTAAAAATTTGATTTGCTTATTTGTTTTTATCTGTTTGAAATATTTACTGTTTGCTTTTTCACTTTTTAAAATCTTCAATGAAGTTGAAAATCAGCTACACTGCAGTAAGCAGATGAAACTTTAGAATAATATGTGAGCTAATCGGTGTGTCAGCAAATTTCTGATTAAGACTTTGCTGCTATTTGTGTCTTTTGCCTTTGTGTTGCTTTCTTGCACACTTCATATACTTACGAAGCAAATTTTGTTGCAAAGATTCAGAGCGGTACAAGTTGACATGGTTTTTCTTAAAGACATTTTTCAACAGCTGAGCTCTTTCAGTTAAGCTAGGAAAAAAAGGTGAAAAATTTATGAAATGCATTAAAATTTGGGTGAGTGGGTGCGTAGAAATCCAGATTGCAAAAATAATAACTATTGAACAGAATATAGAAGATGGACAATGGCAGTAATCACACATTTAACATTAATATAGGTAGTCCTCGACTTGCAATAGTTCATTAATGGACCATTTGAAGTTATGTCATTGAAAAAAGTGACTTATGACTGTTTTTCACACCGTTGCAGTATTCCTATGGGCACATGATTAAAATTTGGATGCTTGGCAACTGGTTCCTATTTATGTCCTGGAGTCATGCAACCTTCTGACCAGCAAAGTCAATGGGGAAACCAGTTTCACTTAAAAACTGGGTTACTAACTTAACAACTGCAGTGATTTACTTAACCACTTTGACAAAAAGGTCGTAAAATGGGGCAAAATTCATTTAACAACGGTCTCACTTAGTAACAGAAATTTTGGGCTCCCTTGTGGTCGTAAGTCAAGGACTACCTGTATGTTAAATGTGTGACATATGTAACATTAGCTATATACAGTTACTCGGGGACTGTAAATGGAATTATTTATTGGCAACGCTACTTCAAGAGAAGTTTGGTTCGAGCTCCTATTATCTGTTACTAGGACTGTATTTCACAATGATCAGGCGCTTAATAAGCATTGTAACTGGAAATATGGCTATTATTTTTGTTTATACTTTTAAATCAGTGTTGGAGATTTAAGCTCAAAATTAATTTAAGGCCCCAGGCAAAATTTTAGCATGTTTTACAGTAGCATCTCTGCTTAAAGAGTTAACAGAATAAATCATAGCTCGTTAATGTTATCTTACACACTTGAATATCAGGACTTAATCAGCAAGACCTACAACTCGTGGTCAGATTGGTATCATGGAGGGCATCCAGGGAGAAAACTAGGGAGAGAAATAATTTTGTATCTTTTGTACCAATGCATTCCCTTCACATCATTTGCACCGACTCCATGTTTTTGTTAAATTTGCAGGGATGGATTCCGGAATTCCCTGGGTGAAGCTTGAGGGGGACAGGGGGAGGATGCAAGCAGCTTCAAAATGGAGAAAGGGAAGTCCAACTTCATTGAGTGACTAAATCTCTCAAAAAGAGCTAGATTTAGTCCTAAGCAATCAAAAATACAAGATACCGTATTTTTCGCACCATAAGACGCGCTCCCCCCCCCAAAAAAGGGGGGTAAAAGTGTCTGCGTCTTATGGAGCGAATACTTCCAAAAAGCGTGGGAGATCGCTCCGCTGGACGCCGGGAACGCTCCAATTCAGCCTCCAGGGCGATCTCCATGCACCCCAAAATCGCTCCGTGGGATGCTCCAAAGCCAAAGGATCGCCCTGCAGGGAGATTTGGAGCATTTCCAGCACCCCGTGGGCGTACGGATATTGCTCCGCGGGACACCGGGAACGCTCGAATATAGCCTGCAGGGCGATCCCTTGGCTTTGGAGCATCCCGCGGAGCGATCTCCGTGCACCTGGAAATTGCTCCGCGGGACGCTCCAAAACCGAAGGATCGCCTTGCAGGCTATATTGGAGTGTTCCCGGCGTCCTGCGTCTTATGGTCCGGAGCGCCTTATGGTGCGAAAAATACGGTATATATTTTCACCTATGGCAAATTAAACAATGCCTTGGATGTCTTATCCCATTGTCTGGAGGCTATGAGTGTTTGGGTGGGGAACAAAAGGCTTCAGCTGAACTCTTACAAGGCTGTTTGGCTTTAGATTTTAGGGCCCACAGATTCCATCTTCAGTGCTAGATGGGATTGCACTGCCCCAGATAGATCCAGTGCACAATCTGGGGGTCCTCCTAAACTCACAACTCCTGCTTGATGAGTAATTGTTCGTTATGACTACGAGGACCTTTGCATAGTTTTATTTTGTGTGCCAGTTTTACCCATTCTTGAATTTGCAGGCCCTGCTCACAGTCATCCATGTTTTGGTCACCTCCAGACTGGACTGTTATAATGCACTCTACATGAGGCTTACTTTGAAGAGAGTATCCAAATGCAGCAATGTGGGCATGTACACTCCTAGATCAGCACAGGTTAAATCTCTGCTCTGCCAGATGGATTGATTACCAGTTTGCTTTTGTGTCCAATTCAAGGTACTGATTTTGACCTTTAAAGTCTTTCATGGCATTGGACCAAACTATCCGAGGGACAAACTCTCTCTGGCTATACCAGCCCACCCCATTAGATCTGGTAAAGAAGGCATGCTGTAGTTAGGATAAGTTAGAGATCTACATTTGATGATTCATAGGAGTCATGTTTTTTCTGCTTTGGTGCCACCTTATGGAATCTCCTTCATCTCTTTCCCCCATTCTTGATTGAGCTTGTTCCATAAATTTACCGCACTTTTATAAGAAAGCATAATTAAATGAGAAAAAGAACATTAATTGGATAAATATGGAAGAAAAGGATGGTGATGTCCCATTATCAATCTGAAATTTAAATAAGGATATTTATTTCATCAGTCTTGGGAGTACCCTGGTTTTAGTGGAAGTTATCTGGTACAAATCCAGAATGAATGTGGCCTGACAAAAGGACTATTTTATTTATACTTATTTAATGAACATATATAGCCAGCCATTGCCCAGAGAATTCTGGGTAGCGAACAGAAATATAAATGCAAATGCAATATAATACAACCATATCCATAACTCCATCAACATAGCATTGGTGCCTAAGGTGCCTAAGGGAAGAGCCAAGTCTTCACAACCTTCTGGAAGATCAGCACGTTTGGGGTGTCTACATCTTACTTTCACCTCAGTTAAACTAAACACACTTTTAGTCTATAACTAATAAAATAAATAAATGAGGACTACATTATACAAAATACACTTTGCATGAGACATTGGGATGTGTACATAATGGGTGTATACATAAGGGCGGACATCATGTAATGACATCATAGTACAAATTTCACTTTTTTGCTGTCTCTGGTTTGTTACAGATGCCAAGAAAAAGAGTACAATTACTATAGTGTTACTTCTCCCCACAGCAATTGGGCAGAAGGGAGGTTTTCTATGATATAGCAGACATGGATAATTGACCAAAGTATCCAAATTTCTATATTAAGTCACTGGTTTTGTGCCTTTTCTGAGAGATACCACAGCAGATGTTTAAGGACCTACATTTGTGGGATTCTCCCAGAAATTTTTCATCCTAGCTGTAGTGTCTTCAATGTACAAACAATACCTTC
Source organism: Pareas carinatus (assembly GCA_032468095.1). NCBI lineage: Eukaryota > Metazoa > Chordata > Lepidosauria > Squamata > Pareidae > Pareas > Pareas carinatus. Next base: position 4,133 of record JANHFO010009836.1, on the reverse strand, counting down.
ATATCACCTCAACAAATGTTCTACATGGTCTGGCCTGATTCACTGACATTGTAATGTATACATCGGCATTGTTTCTGCAGTGCACCATCTCAGAATGCAAGGCTTATTTTCATGAGTACTGTGAAATAAAGTCTCCTCCCCAGAAAGCAATGCCCTTTTTATGTCAATGGAAGGAATTGCATTTGTTTGGAAGAGCATTGCATCATGCAAGCAATCTTCCTGCACACACTGAAAGACAATTGGGGATTTCCCCACCTCCCCTACGCCTCAGCTTCATCAGGAATCAGCCCAATGACTTGTCTCAGACCATCAATGAACGTTGGAGGTATGCAGAACCTCACAAATGCATAAGCCCTGCATCACTGCTCTGACCACCTCCTGGTTGTTCTAACCTTGTTCTAAAAGAGAAGTGTATATTCATGAAAGAGAAGATGGAACCACATTCTCCAGGAGACCTAAAAGTGCAGTTTTCAGCACTGTTGTTCTGATTTCATCAGATATTAGGAGCTTCACAGTATTTTGGGGGGCTGGGGGGCCTCCACACAGTCAGTTAACATTTAAGAAAAAATAACTTTAAGATTTGTATCTGGATTTTAAAAGATATTGAACATTCCTGACATATTTTACTTGAGATAAATGAGGCCATTAAGGAGTGTTTACCAGTTAGAAACTCTGATTTGGTCTATATATTCACATACTATAAATACATTCTTCTATAGTTCAATAATTAAGAATATTTTGCAGACACAATATTTCAAAAGAAAGGAAAATAATTAAGATTGCAAATAAAAATTCTTTTTCACCCTGATACTAAAAAAAGGCGATGGACAATAAAACTGAAGTCTTTTTCAAACAGAAATACTGAACTGCATACTGAGCTATGGCTTCTCCTCATAACTTGGATTTCATAAACCTTAGAATTGAGGAATGTAACGTTTTGCCCCTACAAATCTGATTTGATCTGCAGCCATTTTAATAAAGTCATTGCACTCTCATTTCTTAGGTTTAAAGTGCTTATATTTACAAGTAAACAAACCAGGCATTTTCAGGCCTGCAGATCAAGTAATTCCAACTGTAGTTTGGGTATCTAAATTGCATCATGTCTTTACATGGAAAACAGATTGTATAGGTCAGTTAGCTCTCCTTTATGTTTAACAGTGAGGCCCACAAAATTTCAGAAATATGGGGAACTTAACCTTTCCCATTATGCTATAGTAGATTGCATTTCTCTGCTGAGCAAAAAGCATAATAATTATGTAATAACAAGCTGTTATAGGTGACTAGAATGGAGCTATTCTTAAGTTTTCATACTAACAGCTGGTCTTGATTTTGTTTTCTTAACAAAATGAGACATTGAATACTTCCTCTAACATTGGTCATTATTAAGAATATACTATCTTATCCTATCCTATCCTATCCTATCCTATCCTATCCTATCCTATCCTATCCTATCCTATCCTGATTGCTTTGCTTGCATTTTCTCACTGTATTTCATGTTGTTGTACTAATGCTCTCTTGAAAAATATGACATTCAGCCTTAACTAAAAATCCAGATTAATTTCCCTTATAGGTTCTAGATCATCCAGCAGGGTGATTTTATGCAGAAGAACATGTCTTGTCGCAGGTCTAAACATTTTGAGAATCCAAGACATTGATCAGATCAGAGTCCTTTCTAAAGAACCATATTATTTATTTGTTTATGCAAATCTGGGCCTCTCCTGGCACTATGGCTGCATGTGGCAAATACCTTTGTGAAAGGAACTGTTTTTGGACAGTAACATGTTCTCAACTAATAGTTGAAGAGAGATTCTTGATATGCAATTGCTCAGAATGTTCTTCCTCCCTGCCTTAAGTTCTGCTTTTCATTAAGACTGTATTTTAAAATAGTGAATTTAGCACTTTCCTTTGCGACACAGTGAAAGCAATACATCTAGAATGACAGTATTAAAGGAAATAAAACTAGTCAGCTTTTAAAAGTTAAAATCATTCAGTATCTAACTCTATCCCTAGATTATTAGAACATGAAAATTTCTCACTAACAGGAGTATAGACCAAATGTTTTGCACTTTTTTAAGCAGAGTGAAACCACAGCAATGTTTTTAAAAATTCAGAACTGATTAAAAGTAAGCCAATTTGTGCTGATGACTCCACAAATACATATTCTAATTAATTACCCCTCCATATCCCCCCCATTTTGGTGGGTAAAAGAAGAGTAGAATTGAATTTTAAAGTCATTTTCCTGCAGGCATAAGAAGAACATCTGCTGAGAAAAAGGCTCTGTGAATGCAAAGAGGATTAACTTCGTCTCCCAATAACTGAAGCAAAGTACAACAAAACTTCCCATCTGTTTGTACCGAAATGCAATTTGTTTATCTTGTTAAACAACAGTCTTTCTAAACTTACTTTTCCTCTGATAATTATTAAGAGAAAATCACAAAATGGGCAGGAATTCAAAGTTGTTGTCAGCTTACCTGCAAAACACTGAGGTCAATACTGTTAAAGTGAAAAGGGTAAAATGAAGGTCCTTTTATCCGTTGGTTTCAATAGGGGGTCTGCATCTTCAGGGAGAAAAGGTCTCTTTCTGTTTCTCAGTTTTTGAGTGAAGGGAAGGAGCCTCTTCAGCTCCAGACGGCAACTTCTCTGATGGAAAGTAACAGCCTCCTTCTTAATTCTCCTCCTTCGAGTCTTTCCTTGAAGAAAGTTCGGAGCAACGTAGTCACTTATCCGTTATCCACCAGGTGGCGCTATGGATCCACCAATCCAACCTCGGTAAAAGGCGTTCCTGGGTCTCCACTCTCCAAGAGCAGGAGTTGGTGGGACGTGAATGGAGGCGGGCGGGGGGGGAGGAAAACTGAATTTTTGAGTGGGTTACAAAGCCACGACAGGGGGAGTGACCGCTTTTGGATCACAGGGGCTTGTGAAAGAGTGGGTTGTGTTGCTCTCGTTAACTTGGTTGCTTCCTGCTATGTCTGGGCTGTACAGTATTCCGATTCCTTCTCTCCCCCCCCCTCCACCCGCCTCTCACGGAACTTACTGGGGAGAAAAGAGATTTTGTAAAATTGTTCAAAATGAAACCTCAGAGTTCAACAGCAGCCCAGTTTTACTATTTTCAGATCAATTCTTCTTGTTCTTTCTGACTTTAATTGGTGTGAAAGGGCATGAAACAAAATAAAACATACTCCATCAACAATAAATAAAACGCCATCGGGTAGGAGATATAAAAATATAGGTAGCTGTACAAACAGGCTGAAGAACAGTTTTTATCTGTGGGCTGTCAGACTTCTAAACGAAAAATAATCTAACAGTTGACTTGTGAGGCCAGCGCGGGTTCACATGGTGAGATAGGTTGTTAGTTTGTTCACTGGGCTAGGGATTCTTGTCTTTGTCTACACTGTGAGTTGTTGCATGTATGGGGGGGTGCACGAAGGGAGGCTCAGCCAATCTCATTGTACACATATTGTACTATGACAAAGGTTTCAATTAAAGAATAACAACAGTGCAGAAAAACCATCGTTTCTTTGCAGGCACAACCTTAGACAATTAATCGAAAGAAGTAAGCAGTGGGTTATCACAAGGTTCTGTCTTAGGCCCAGTACTCTTCAATATATTCATAAATGACTTAGATGAGGAAATAGAAGGAGAACTTATCAAATTTGCAGATGACATGAAACTAGCAGGAATAGCCAGCACCCTAGACCAGAGGTTTTCAAACTTTTAAAGCTGCAGACCACAAAACATGCCGCTGCTATATGACGAATCCCATTTCCACAAATTCAACTAACTACTAATAGACAATTGCCCTGTGGTGCAACTGTTGTTTCCCAAATGGACCCTTGCACCCTTTGCTTCAATTCCACTCTTTGACATCATATCTTTAAAATACACCATCCATCTCTCTTCACTTCAATTTCAACTGAAATAATTTCAGCCAGTTTTATCTTTAATTTGTTTTGCTGGAATCTCTTTAGTTCTCTTCAATCATTGTCAAAATAATGCTATAGTTTAACAGAATAACAGAATAATAGAGTTGGAAGGGACCTTGGGGGTCTTCTAGCTGAGGGGTCCCCAATCCCTGGTCCGTGTCAGCAACCAGGCCGTGCAAACAAGCCAAGCCCCATTCGCAGGATGCAGTC
>JANHFO010009835.1:5571-21108 GCA_032468095.1 Pareas carinatus | reverse complement strand
TGCCTCCTCCCATAAAAGGGGCCTACCAGGGGTTGTGACATAATATAAATACTGCTTCCCTGGCCAGCTGACATAGGAAGAGAATTTCTGGCTTAGTGGTTCTTACATCTGTCTAAAATGTGAAACTTCCAGAGTTCCATTCCCAGTAAGGGTAAGTCCAGCTGATGAGAGCTAATAAGCTAAAAATAGATCTATCCTGGTTTCCCTGAAATTATTTATGTGTCAACACAAAAAAGGTTTTGTAACCAGAAAAATGTGAATGTAAAATATCTGCCTACTGGACTACACTATGCAGCTGGTTTAAGGTATGAAAATATGGCAGGTTCTAATTTCCAACAACTTCTGAAATAAGGCAAACTGTATCTTTACAGATAAGAGATACAGTACAAGGCTTCTCAAACTTCACGATCCTAACCATAACCTCAGGCATCTCAGAATGTATCTGTCTACCTATGACTAAAACTGTCAGAATACCCTTGGACAGAGATCCTGCTTCCCCTGAAAAAAACTGTAGATTGGAAATGCAGTTTCTGTGGTAGAGCCAGGTTTGTATATTGAAACATCGATATCTGATACAACGAAATACTGAGACCAGGATTTGCCTTCAATGGCTTTTATGCTCTCAGCAATTGTTCCTATTATAGCTTCAATTATTCCTGAGTACCTTCTAAGATAATCTATCCAGGATCAAGACGCTTTTGTCTAGTTCCCCTTTTCTCCTTTTCCAAGAACAATTCTTTTTTCAACTTCTCCATGATGGATGTCATGCTGGGCCTGGTCTTCCATATTCGAGTACTCAGTTCTGTCTTCCAACATTAGATTTTCTTCTTCTTCAAGAACTAATGCAGAGCGTGGGCTGCATTCAGACTATGCAGATTCACTCCAGAATCTAGTATGATGTCACAGTTTAGTTCAACTTTATTGTAGCATTTGACCAATGTTTCATGATTCAATGCCCCAAGAAAGAAACCTATTGAAAGCTATCTTTGATGACGGTGGTCAAGAATGCCACAAGGCTAGCAAGCGTGCCCTGGGTGGTGTTGAGAAGCGATCTGGGACTATGGCTACAAAAACAAGGAGAGTCCCTTCACACGAATCAATAGAAATGAAGGCAGCTTGCATGGAGTGGGAACAAATATGACCCCTTTCAAATTCCATGACCCCACGTTCTGAGGACTCCTAGTTTAGTGGTGAAATAAATCTTTGTAGGCAAAAAGTTCAAAACAATGCAGTCCTGATAGTTCCATGTAATGGTGGAAAAGCTGCTTAGCTGCAAACTTGAAGAGCTCTGAGAAATCACTGTAGATATTACTGAGCTAGATCTGGTTTGGTATAACTTCAATAATTTAGAGCTCATGATGAAGGCAAAGAAATAGCTGTAGTGAAAAACATTTCAAAATGCCCATCTTACTGAGGGGGGAACACATCTCATGGAAAGGCAAACAAAAGTAATTGACAGCTTTCACTATACGTATAAATAAATGAAACGCAAGGAAAGAAACTTGTGAAAACCAGACCTGGTTCTAGAAGGTAGCAAAATTTAACATTTGCTAGGCCCATGATCAGCAAAGAACCTACTACTTCAACAATGTCACTTCAGATGCAGTGGAGTTCAGATTTTATAATTCCTGCTCAAGGGCTATGGGAGCTAAAAGCCCATACATTTGTACAAGCTGAGGCTTGAAAAAGCTTTTCCACAGTGGTCTTAATCATTATCCCATAATTATCTATTCATTATAATCTAATTAATTTTTACACTAGATGACCGGCTTACCATTTTGCAGATAGACTTTGCCTCTTCAGAGAATTTATGGGAATAGACCTCTTCCATTTCCAAGACTCTCCTGTCTACTTCTTCCCTTTTCACCTTCTCTTTCCTTCCTCGAAAGGGTGACTGTCCTGCAATCATTTCATAGATTAAGCAGCCTAATCCCCAGTAATCAGGGCTAAGGGTATATCGCTGGTTATTCAAGACTTCTGGAGCTGGGAAAAAGAAAAGAGATAATGGAAAAAGTTTCCTGTGTCTATATTGACGTCAGCATGATTTTCAAGGCAAGAATGAAATAAGAGATTCCATTAAGTCTGGCCAAGGATCAATTTGATACCAGGATCAGGAGCTCAGGGGAACTTGTTTCACACGTAATTGTAATAATAAGTAGATTCACTTCCTTATAGTTGGAAATAATTATTCTCCATAATAGTTCAAACATGTATTTTCAGGGTTTAAATAGGAATGGAAATCATTGTTCACCCTGCGATAATTCTATACTATGCAATACACAAGGATATCTGTCAGGTGGCTCACTGAATACTTTCAACTACTTTACTTTGGCTCCTCAGAAAATATAGAACGAATCTTTTTAAGGATCTGCAAAGGTTATGGGTATCACATAAGCTTACCCTTAGCAACAGTCTATATTTAATTAGTTTTATTTATCATATAAGTCATGTTATTATTTGCGATATGAAATTAGTTTTTTTGCATTTGGGAGTCTGGTACAAGCACAATGCTTTCATACGCCATATCACACAAATGATGTGAATTTTTTAATTGGCCTAAATCATATGTCCTCAAATGATCATGACAGTTTTGTATTGCCTATCTCAAAACAGCAAGCAGCTGCACCTCATGTTTTAGGGACTGGAAAAGTGGTGCTAAGACTATACAAAACCCAGCAAACAATCCCAGATGCCCATCTCTGACTTAAGTGGATATCTTAAAGCCATCTATTTGCAATAATCTTAGTTTCATACTTTTATTTTTAAGTACTCTAAAGCAAGAGGTTTAACTTTTACTAAGATTTACAAATAAATAATATATGCCAGGAGATCCATGGACACTATTTCACACATCATTCAGCTTAGTGAAATTAATTCAAACTATTAAGAATGGAAAAAAAATACTTGAAAATTGTCAGTCCAATTCCTGTAAGAGCTGTGGTGGCACAGTGGTTGGAATGCAGTATTGCGGGCTAACTCTTAATTCCACTGCCAGGAGTTTGATTCTTACCGAGTCAAGGTTGACTCAGCCTTCCATTCTTTCCTAGGTCAGTAAAATCAGTACCCAGATTGTTGGGGGCAAATTGCTGACACTGTAAACTACTTAGAGAGGGCTGCAAAGCACCATGAAGCGATACATAAATCTAAGTGCTATTACTATATTATATGGTTTCCCCTGCAGTCAACTGCAATATGGAGTTTGGTACAAAGTAAAAATTGACAATTATAGCCACAGGGATGGCAGGAATGAAGCCATAATAGTATCTAGAACATAACTTTAAAATAATGGGGTGCTGACATTGATAGCTCAGAAACTCTAAATGCTGAATAATATTCAAGTGGTTCATTAGGTGACAGCTATCTTGTTCTTCCCAAGGCCATTCATGGATTCCATATTTACTGACAATTCTCACAATTCCTTATTTCATGCACTGTTCTTCTTAAATACATATATTTTAAATTTTGTACCGATGCTGTGTTATATAAACCCAATTTGGGGGGCAAAGCCTTTGCGCTCAAGTACCTAGAGGAGAATGAACAAAGGCTTGGTCAAGTGATCTTGCATATCAGAGATTCAACCATCTGTTCAGTCATTCTGAATTGTGACTGCTTATCATGCATGAACAGAGCTTGTTTTTTCTTTTACATTACAGAATTGAAATAATAGTCTTCAAAGTTGAAAACAACAGACTATTTCAGACCACTCACCCATATAACCAACTGTTCCTACTCGTCCACGGATGGAGTCACCCTCAGGAATTTTAACAGCTAAACCCAAATCAGATATTCTGATGTGGCCTAAAGTGGATGGGGAAAAAAGTTATAGCAGCATAAATATGTAGGAAACAATCATTTTGCTATTAAATACACTGTCAAAATAAATGTAAACACTGCAGGGAAGAAAATGATATTAGTTCTTTGGAGGAACTCATCTGAAAAATTGATCAAGGAAACTGCTTGATATTAGGGCTGGTCAAATGTCCATCTGCTTTCATACAAAACTACAAGTTTAAACATAAAATGGGTCTTAGATAGTAGGGAGAATTTCAAGAATGTTAATCTTGATATGCACTAAACACATTAATGTAAATCTTGACCATGCACTAAACATTGAAAAACACTTTTAAACACATTTAATTTCTTCAAAATTCCCTTGAAAGGATGCTATGCCAGAGGCTTTGTCTCCCAGAAAAGCAAAACTTTGCTGAAAAGCAAAATTGCATTGGAAGTGCGATCAAGGTTTTATGTTATTTTAGTTCTTTCAATGAGAGGGGAAAAAACTCTGGAATCATAGGTGGGAAAATGGTGGAGTTGGGAGCAATCATTTATACCATCAAATGTAATTCTTTGCTTAGTGAAAACAATCCAAGCATATTTAAAACAAGGTTGCTCACATTACTTGTCTGTCAAACAATTTTTACCCTTAGGAACTATTTCCCAATATTCCACTAAGATTTGCCTTCCTGTAATATAAGATAATTTCCCCATTGAGAAAACCAACTGACCAATTCAAATTACAACCATCATTTCCCATGTTTTCATCCTACCTACTCCAAAGATTGCTGTTCTCCACAACAAAAAATATTAAGCAGTTAAATACTTCAACCAAGTGTTATTTCATCAGATTATTTTCTACTTTGGCTGTTTTGTTTACTTGGACTAACAGATTTTTCCATGTGTCATATGTCTCCTGTTCTCGCAGAGATGGGCAACTTTTGATGGCTACAGATTGTATTTAATAGAATTTGGCCACTATGGAAGAGACAAAATCCAAAGCTAAAGGTGATATGCCACACACATGGGCAGGGATAGGATTATACAATTTTTCTACCTGGCTTTCAAAAAAGAAAACTTAAAAAAATCAATTTTTTGTTTTTTTAAAGTGCGTTATGGCTAGTAAACTGTAAGTAAGTCTAAAAGCTTCTTGTACACCTGTCTCAAAATCAGAGGAGGATACAGAGGAGACTGTACCACTAATTTTCAGCAATTACAGTCAGAGGATACTGTGGAGGCCATGATGTGTGGGGGAGGAATAAAAATTCAGGGGTTATATATTCACCCGTTTTACAAGTCTCTTAACTGAGGATTGGACCAGGAGCCTTGCACTTTTCCAGTGAGAACAGATTACTTCTGCAACAAGGGGAATTTTTGCCTTGCATAAAGAACTAAAAGAGTGATGCTAATTATGTATACCAAACTAGCTGGAATTGAAGTAAAGGCTATATATTTTGCTGTTCATGACTCTATTCAATTTAGAAAGTTACTGAGCTGATGGATTAATCTGTACAAATATAAATAGAACAAATAATTCAGTGTAATTGAGTTGGAGGTGGCATTACATCTTTTATTCCTGAAATCCAGAACATATTATTTCTCATTGTTCAGACTGCTAATAATATTGATTGGTCAAAGGCATGATTCACATTGTTTATCCAGGTAGCAATGTTGTTTTGTTATAGGCATAAGAAGATCAACCTTTGTATAAACCTTTGCTAACTCTACTTTTGGGGAAAAGTGCTATTCTTTTCTATATCCAAAGATAAAGGCTGGTTATTGTTTAGCCTCTTATCCACTGCAGGGAATGATTTGGCTAGCTACAGGCAACTATATGTAAACCACTTTACTGTAGATGGAAATGTCTTTACTCAAAGCTCTCAGACTTACCATAATCATCTAACAGGATATTTTCTGGCTTCAAATCCCTTTAAAAAAAAAGGAACACTGCTGTTATTTCTGTGGAAACTGCTTTGATAAAATGTAAATTGCAAGCATCAGAATTCATTTTCTAACCATTTATGCCAGAGGTCTCCAACCTTGGCCCCTTTAAGACTTGTGGACTTCAACTCTCAGAATTGGCTGAGGAATTCTGGGAGTTGAAGTCCACAAGCCTTAAATGGACCAAGGTTGGAGACCTCTGATTTAGACAGTAGGGTGTCAGTTTACCCAGTAAAAGAATTCAAAAAGTCAATTAAAAAACATGCTTTTGCATCAACATGAAAATCACAGTCTACCACAATCTCAGGCCATTCACTTCAGCTGGATATAAACAATGAGGACACTAGACATCATACAGGATATTTTGTATGTGTTCTCTAGCTAGCCATTGTGCTCAGCACTAGGAAGAACAGCATTTCTCATCAATTTTAAGATATCTGGACTTCAATTATTATAGCCAGCTGGAGAAATTCTTGGAGTTGAAGTCCAGACAGTTTAAAGTTGATAAGGTTGAAAAACTCTGAGCTAGAGTTAGATTTGACTATTTGAAAACCATGTCTTAATTTCTCTACAACAGAGAAATTGCAATGAAGACTATTAACTATTTCTCTTTAAGAAACATATGATGATTGAATGTGGAGTTCTCTTGAAAGGAGCTATCTTCAGATTAATCTTTCTCTTTCCATCATGATTGAATTCAGATGCAAGTTATCGTCTGTGAAAAAATACTACACATATATGGTAATATCTTCTGCAAGATTCTAAGCCGATATGGATCTTCGCAGTAGATTTGTTTTAACAGATCTTGTGAATGGACAGATATTCAAAAAAGCAGAGGAATTAAGTTTTGTAGGGTTGCAAACACTTCTTCCTTTTTTCATAATCTAATGCTCAAAATGATCACTTCACTCCACTTAATGACAGTAATGACTCTAATATTAAATGTCTACAGTGAATGTGGGAGAAAGCAATGGATTAAGATATATAACTCTTCAAGGAAGTGTTAAAAATTTGGATGAAAATGTATGTTGAGAATAACCTTTATCACATTAATCCAACATGTGCCTTTTTGTTAAACTCTAAGAATAAGCATTTGGTACTATCTAAAATAAAGTCATTCATTTTACATCCTCATTCCCTTCACATATTTTCTCAGTATTGTTTGTTTTAAAAGTAAGCTTGTTAGCACTGTTTTATCTTGTGAAGTTTATCTTGTGAGGTCAATAGGAATTTAAACTAACAAAATGAAGAGAACCAAAATGTTCTTAGTTCATGTGCCTTTGCTTATAATAACAAATAGTGTACATAATATATTTTGAACAAATAAAAGTTCCTCAATGAGTAATAGAGGAAAAATAATTAAGTTTACTTCCAAGTAATGGCAATGCTTAAATCATTTATGAGAGCAATTTAAAATACTGAAAAGGAGAGTTTCAGGACCTTTCCTATTGTAAATTGGTCTGATGGTCAACTTGAATTGTATTCTAGACAATTTTTGTGCCATAGCCTTATATATATTATTCACATAATTTTCATTTGTTAGAAATATAACATGTAAAGGCATATTATCTTATTTAACACATTTACTTGCATTATTTTATTTAAGTGAATTGTTTCCTGGGTGAAAATGAGGTTGTAAAATCACCTTAGGAATATTCTTGTCACCTGAGATATAAATATGTATAAATGAACATTGCCAAAAATATTACTATTTTTTTAAAAAACAACATATTGTTTTTAAAAACAACATAAAATAGTGGTTTTTAGCAGCCCTTGTATTCAATTTTTGGGCGAGCTAACGAATGCCATAAACTTTCTCTTATAGATAAATAATTGCTCTCATAGTCAGTTATTCTAATGAAAAGACAAAATTTTAGACATTTATTCCCTAATGCAGTGATGGTGAACCTATGGCACGTGTGCCAGAGGCGGCACTCAGAGTCCTCTCTGTCGACACGCGCGCCATTACCCAGCAAAGTAAAAAAACATTCTTTAGTAGCAAGTCAGAGAGATGTAGGACTTCCTTTCCTCTCCCACTTTTCACTCTTACCCGCTCCTCTGCCCAGCAGAGTTTGTTATAATTAAATAAGTTTTCTTAATGTTGCTACATTAAATAGGTGTCTTTTATATTAATAAAGTGAAATTTCTCTGATCATTATTTTAAAAATGTATGCATCTTTTGAAAAAAAATCATATTAGTGGTTCACTGGATTTTAAATTATGAATTTAGTGGTCCCTGAGATCCAAAAGGTTGGCGAGGCAGTGTGAGAGCATCACCTGGGGAGTGCGGGGGAATGCATGTTGCCGTGTTGGCACTTTGTGATACATAACTGATTTTGGGGTTGCTGTTTGGGCACTCAATCTCTAAAAGGTTCACCATCACTGCCTTAATGTCTATGGAGATTCTCACTCATGCAGGTCATGGCTATCTCAAAGGTGGGTTTTCTTTTTTCCAAAAGGGAACTTTCCTTGAAGACCTTTCACTTTTCATCCAAGAAGCTTCTTCAGTTTTCCATCCATCATCCTCCACCATTCAGTCAGAACTGAAGAAGCCTCTTGGATGAGAAGTGAAACACCTTCAAGGAAAACAGAAGTCCAGTTGCCTTTTGAAAAAAAAGTACCTTTGAGAAAAATTATCCCTTAATTTCAAGCAGGGTTATTAGATCTTTGGATGTTTCAGATATATTACTCTTGGTTCTATTTATTTTTTAAAGGCACTTTGAACAGAGAGTTTCCCAGTACTTGGGCTCAACATTCATTTATTGGAAATCACATGGAAATAGAAGGAACTGTGAAGACTTAAACACAGAGAGAATTCTGCAGAAGTGCAGATTTTATCAAAAACTGTTAAGGTTGTTTATATTACAATCCCTATGGTGCTAATATTTTGCAGGATCTGAATAACAACCCCTCTTGCATTCCATAAATAAAGAAGCAGGAACAATTCCTTGTCAGTTGATAATATCGAAGATGTATGGAACAATCACTTTTGGGTAGCTTGCATCAAGATCAAAACATACATGTTTTGTCTAGCCATAGATACAGAATAGTGTCAAGATATCACACCTGCACACATGTGACTGGTCCAAGCAGGTGTTGTGGGATGGGAAAAAGTGGGAAAAATGCAAGGCCATCAGCAGCATTGCTAAAGTGAGTTAGTGACATACAAACAAAGGTAACTGGGAAGATTTAAGAGAGAGTAGGCAGGCCAGGAGATACTTGAATTCAAGGGCAGCCGTGGTGGGTTACAACTACAGAAGACAGGGAAAAGTAGGCACTGGAAAAACCTGAGGACAGGCAGGTGTTCTACTGCCACCCAGGAATTCAAACATAGGCCATCCCTCTGCCAATTTTCCTAGCATCTCCCTTCCCTACCTTCCCTGATGTTCAGGAAAAGAAGAGAGGTGGCCATAAGGTCTGTCTAACCTAGAAGGAGAAGCAGGAGGAGGGAGAGATGGGGGAGTTATGTGGCCAAGGCTGAACTGTGGCACCACTTTTGATAAGGAAGGGTGGAGGAGCAGAAATCCACTTGAATTCAAGATGGTAGCTAAGGGAATGTAGGAATTAAAATGTTGGGAAAATTGGTAAATGGGCCAGTGATGGGGCAGAGGAAGGGAGAGAAGGATGGTGCATCACCCTTGCTCTACTCACCCCATAAGACCCCTCTGGGATTTGTTTATGGTCAAAACCTGGAACAAGCAAAATATTCTGGAATGGTTTGTCTGAATTTTTAAGCCAAAATGTATTTGTTTCATCTTACAAAAGAAACATAATTTCTGCTTCATGCACATCTGGACCATAAAGGCAGAATTCTAGCCAATTTCTCAGTCAGGAACCGAAGATGCTCCAATCCCAATATGGATGTTCCTTATGCCTCTCAAACATAGTGACTCAGCAAAATCCCATGCAGATTTTATCTAAGCATATGAGTATCTGTTGGCTTAAGCTTGCATCTTTTGCGGGGGGGGCAGGATTTGAAGGGTTCACAATTTAAACCCTAATCATGAATTCCAATTAATTTTGATGTGGCATTTATGATGCATTTTTTGCTCTCTTGTTGTAATGGTACTAAAAAAGATATCAAGAAACATATTGATACCTACAAATAGGAACAGGAAATATTATATGAGGATTGTAAGAATTTCTCTAGAAACCAAGCTGCCACATGTATCTGTTTCTGAAAGCATGAATTTACTTTTTTTACCTGTACACAGTGTTTTCCCTGTGTAGGTCTTCTAAGCCACAAAGAATCTCTGCAGCATAAAACAAAGCTCTTTCTTCTTCAAACCCTGGGTTCCCCATATTATAGATATGGAATTTCAGGTCTCCCCCATTCATTATGGTTAGAACTAAGCAGAGTGCATCCTTTGTTTCATAGGCATAGGCTAGATTGACCTAGAATGAGAGTTGTTAAACAACAGTTATAGATCAAGAAAATTTTTAAGGCCCAGAATTCACTCATAGCTAGCATTTTTAGTTAGAGAAGACATGACATCAATCAGTTAGAAGAAATGCAATAGAATCCTGGCTACGTTTTTTTTAAAAAAGACCATTGGGTTTGAATATAGGCAAATATTGCTGGATCCAATCTGAGTGGGTCACTGGAATTTCTAAGGATGGGCTCCATAACGAGTCTGAAAGTTCAGAAGACAAAACCTCTGGTTCCAGTGATTGGCCTGGATTGAATCTTGCAACATTATCCTGGGACACATGTATTTGCCTTCATTCATAGGCAGATATTTTCATAAGATGTGTAAGATGATATAAAAGCCAGGATGGTGCAGTGGTTAAAAGCAACACTGCAAGCTAATTCTGCTGCTGCCATCTGCCATTAGCCATCAAAAGTTCAGCAGTTCGATTCTCACTGGCTAAAAGTTGACTCAGTCTTCCATCCTTCCGAGGTCGGTAAAATGAGGACCCAGATTATTGGGGGCTATTTGCTGACTGTGTAAAACCGCTTAGAGAGTACTGTAAAGCACTGTTAAGCGGTATATAAGTCTAAATAATAAACAAATAAATAAATGATAGTACACACATTACTGTAGATTTAGTTCTTCAAGAAAAAGTTAGGAAATTTACTGATTCAACATTAAGTATTGTCTTATTTATTACTCTATATATTCTTCCGGCAGCAGATACAACTAATAAAAGAGGCTTGACAGATTCTAGAGTTTTGAACTGTGGTGAGCTCTTATTTTGGAACCACACAGTGCTGTCAAATTCCAGTGAATGATACATAAAAATTCAATGGGATTGCAAAAGTAATAACCAAAGCATTCATGCAGAGCTAGCGTCAGAAACCTGATCTAAGTCACGATGCAGCCTGGAAGTGCTGCATACATTTTGTTATAAGTGCCAGTAACTGATGGATCTGTTAATGAGAGCTTATGCCCATTACAAATTTGGCAATACTTACTACAAACTGACTATTGACTTTTTCTAGAATCTGTTTTTCATTTAGGGCCATGGATTCACCTTTCCTCTTCTTTATTCTTTTTTTCTCTAATCTTTTGCATGCATACATTTTTCCAGTTGCTCGTACTTGGCAGGCACATACCTGAAAAGGGGAAAGTTACAATAGGAACAAGATACAGAACAAATTATCAATTAACATAGTCAAATCAATCTCTTTTCCATACTTAATCTTCATTTTAACAAAATTCTTTTAACTGGAGGCTAAACAGTCCTTCAGTAGGAGGAGAAAAGGAAGTCTTCCAATGCAACAGATCTGGTTTTCCATATTCTGAATTTAGCGAAATTATACATATGACAATTTCAAGCTGGGATACCCTATAAATCAGGAATGTTTACACAGAGGATCACTTGCCAGTAATTTAAATACTGTGTATTAAAAGTGGGAAGGGCCAAGGCAAAAAAAAAGGTTGGAAGCTACTATGCTAAAAATAGTACTGTTAATAATGAAACATAGTTAATATCATCAGTATCAGTTCATTTAATAATATGTTATGGTAAATTTGGTAAAATTCTTTGGGGAACCCACCCAAAGGTTGGGAGGCTAAAATGTGACTACGTCTACTGTATAGTCGCTAAGTACAGAGGCTCTATCTTCACCTATAATCGTGAAGACCAAAATTTAAAAAAACTACATCAATAATTCATTACAAAACTTAGAGAAAAGACAACATCTATCCCTTTCTCACACACCCAATGAATCAAGTTTAAGAAATTTTATACAGCGAGAATGGAATCCTGCAATTTCTCATGCTTCAATAGATGTGATTTATCAGCAGCAGTTAATCGGCTACCCTTACAAGTACAGAGTTTGTAAAAGAAGAGTTTACTCACCTCTCCAAAGCCACCTTTTCCTAATACCCTGTATTGCCTAAATGTGTTTTTTGTTACTGGTTGTCTGAAATAAGAAAGAAGATTGGGATAGGGGAAATATATTTTAATACTTTTTTAAAATATTCAGTTTAAAAGTAACTATGTAAGGCATAGCAAGCAGTTGCCATCTCTGCCACTGATTAATTTTTTATTTTTTCAAGCTATTTTCCTCTGTTTTAACAAATTACTTGTTTTTCTAAAACTGAAAAATGGGTATTTCAGAGACCTATTGTCCTTCATTTCCCACAAATCCATAAATTCTTTGTTAAAGAGCACTGTCAAGTCCTCTGCATTATCCTCAATGAATAAAATATCAAGTCCACATGACAGAATAAATATTTTAATTAGAATCAAAGATCCACAAGAAGGACATGAATTCACTCTGGGGTGAATGTTGCCAGAATTGATCATTTCGGTAGAACATGCGCAGTTCAGCTTACGGCCTTTTTTTGTTCCACCTCTTGCCACAGCCATCTCAGCAGTCTAGGCAAGTATCTCAGTAGCCTCTCTGTGTGTCACATGGGCAGCCACAGTTGATAAACATTCCTAAACAGACAACTCTCACTAGATAGAAGAGCCCAACCCCTCCTTCACTTTCAGCATGACAAATTCTTAGTGAATGAGCCTGGTTCATTTCTAATCATAATTGTGAGAATAAGGAATTTGACAGCACTTTGCTGTGGAGATGACTGGTTTTTAACCACTCGGAGCCTTCCTCTTTTCTCCTCTGGCCTTAGGACGTGCGGAGGAGAAGCGGAAGATCCTACAGTCATTTTTTTATAAGTTGCAAAAATATATATTTTCAACTAATAAAAATATATGATATTATCTTTTGTAAATGATAGAGAATGATTTAAAATTACTTATGTTTATGAGTAGTATAAAAGAATAAATTTATATTTGACTTAAATGAATGCTTTTATTGTTGAAATTTATTATATGAATAAGAGAGAAAAAATAAAATTACTAAAATATTAACATTGAAGAAAAAGAGCAAATATAGGAAATTGTAAATTAGATATTTAAAAAGATATTTGAAAAAATGCAATATAAGAAATAGATAAATTTGTGAACTATGAATTTGGATTGCTTATATTCGCACTAAAAATGGAATATGTTAATTTGATATTTACTATATAATTTAAAGAAAAAAGGTAGAAACAAAAATTATTAATACATTGTACACTCAGACAACATGTTTGATGGAATATTATTTTAATTAATATGAAAAAATAAAAAAAACTTTACAAAATTCAAAAAAATAGTCTTTTAAAAAATATTTTATATTCTTGATACTTTGCAATTTCATAATTAAAAATCTACATTAGTCTTGCACCAGGCAAGCTTATAAATACCATAGGAGAATATTCAAATCGTCATTACTTTTCCTCTATCACAGTTTATCTGCCAAGGGTTGGTATGTTAATATATTGCCGTGAGCTATAGATATCAAATATATTGTCAGCAATGCAATAAGTTGTGAACTTTTACTTGGGCTGGAGGAGAAGGTAAAATAAAATACATCAGAAAATACAAAAAATATGACAAACTCCAAGCTGAAATATTTGCAGTAAAAATCCTCAAATGTAGAAAACTTCAGTGCTGAAGAACTATCAGGCTAATACGTTCATTTCCTAGTTTAGGGCTTCTTCTTGGCAACTAATGGGTCAAGAATTGGGTCAAGAATGACTTCCACCTTTAGACTGATTCAGCAATTCTTATGTTCTTATCCAACAGTTAGTCCAAAAGATGAATTCCGAATGATTTATTTCATTCCAAACTGAATTATTTACTAATACAACTTTCTTTCATTTTGTACAGGATTTTAGCTGCACAATCCCTCAGCCATTTTATATCTGTTCTGTTTTATCTGGTCATTAACTGGAGATGACCAGGCTAAGCTCAAGAGAGGAGTCAAGTGAATCATCAGTGGCAAATTCCTTCATACCCACAAGAGATTTAAGTCCAGCCCAGCTTGAATTCCATTGACCCTTATCTACTGCCACTTTGTTTTGACTGTTAGTAGTTCAGATTCTTGTAAAGAGTGTTAACATGCAATAAACTATATTCATTTGAACTGCCTTGACTTCTGATTTCCTGTGTTTAATACTAATTGAAATAAATACTATTTCTTTTGAATTCTCTTAAAATATGATGAAATTTTGAAGGTTAGATATTAGAGAGAACTGGAAGGCACTAATGATTACAATTAAAGAATGCTTAAATTTGACTTACTAATATAAAATGAAGTAACATGGACATATTGGAGGATATTTATGAACAAGGAGCATAGAAGTTAACTTTAAGAGTGTCGGCCTCTATAGATAGACTATGTTTAATGCATGCTATGAAAGAGCAGTAAGTTTTACCTGACAAGATTGGGAAATGCTATGAAAGGTTAAAAGAATGATATGGAAAAAAGTGCTACACTGGACATAGAAAAGAACCATCTGGTATCTCAATAATGAAAAGAGATATGCAAATAACAAACTAAAAGAGTGACCTGGGTAAATTTCTTATATTAGATTTATAAAAGTGACTTATTAAAGCTTTGAAGAATTTTGTGAGAAGAAACAATGAAAAAAGTGAAAAGAAACCAAGTTCTAGGACATAATTTGAAAGGACTAAAATAAAGCTTGTTAAAAGTTGAAAATATAAAGTTGGCTTCTTTGATCAAAGTTAAAATAGATATATTGTTTTCTCAGTAGGTCTTACTGGATTTTTGTTCATTAGTACTGAACAACAAAGCTTTAAATATTCATTTATAGATAAGAGATGTGATATGGGAAAAAGAAAATTTGTTGTATTTTAAGAGATGATAAATTATTAAAATGGTTTATACTTATTGTGATGGAGGAAGAAGTCATTTCTTTATATATTTCCTTTTTTCCTTTACTATATTCTTTTTTAAATTCTGTATTTTCTATTTTCCTTTTATTTCTTTAGTTTTATTGGGTTTTATCTTTTTAGTTATAACTTTTAATTTAAAAGTTTTACTTAATTCACCTATAATGCCACTTACCGTTCTAGCCATTTCCATTGGAGAAATCTGTCAAAATACATGCTGTCTGAGTATTCTTGAAAAGGCTCTCCACTAAGGTACTCATGAACAGACCTAATTCAGATGAAAAAGAAATAAATACTTAACAAGCTTGCTCCTAAATTTAGCAACAGAGCTCCTCTGCAGACAGGTTGCTTAGTTTTAAATCTACTAACTCACAAGTATTAGAAGAGCATATCTTAGGGATAATGTTTTTTTAATTCAATATCTTTTTGTATTTCTTTTTTATCTAATCCTGTTCCAATACATAGCAAGATACATATAAGATACAGTCCAAGCAGTAGTGAGCTGTAGTGGTGCAGTGGTTAGAGTGCAGTACTGCATTTTACTTCTATTAGCAGTCGGCTGCCAGTAAGTTCAGCAGTTCGAGTCCCACTAGCTCAAGGTTGACTCAGCCTTCCATCCTTTCGAGGTCA
>JANHFO010009833.1:228565-240523 GCA_032468095.1 Pareas carinatus | reverse complement strand
AGGTCAGGTTAGGCTTTCACTTTCCGTTTTACTCACACACCCCAATCTTCTTCTTTTTTCTTAAAAAATCCAGCAAGGTTTTAAAGGTTTTTTAATTCTGTCCCAAAAGCATAATAAGTTTTAGTTTGGATAGAAAGTCATTTCAGCTCTAGATATTTTATTTCAGCTTTAGGCTTTTCCTTTAAAAATTAATCCCTTCTGTTTGCATTCACCATTTCCCCCCCTTCTTTTGGGTGTTAATTTTTCTTAAAAATCTCTTAAATCAGGTAACATAGTCTTCTGATGTAGGGCTTTAAACTCACCCAGATAGTTGAATTGGATTACAGGAGTTTTTTTGCTACTTGAGCTCACGTCGCTTTAATCCTTTGCATCTGGCTCATCTGGAACTAAACACTGTGAGCCTGCTGCACAGGTAGGCAGACCTTTTGAGGATATCTTTCCCAGTCTCAGGGTGGTCGCTGCCACCTCCCCCAGGACTGCGGAACATCCTCCCTTCATTGACTCTACAGGGCAACTAAGGTTTGGTTCCTGGCATGGAACCGGATTGGTCTACCTAATGACAGGCAGTTTGACTCGGTTCGGCTGAGGAGCCTCCTGAGTTTGCGGTCTCATTGTCGAGCTGTCCGCCAGAAGTCTCAGAAAGAAGCAGCTTCTAAAACCTGGAAAAGGAGACAGAGACAGCTTTAATGTTTGAAAAAAAAGATTCCTTGTATGTGTTTCAGTATATTTTGAAATATAATTTTAATATTTTTGCACAGTCCTATAAGTGTAATAAGGGACACAGTGGCGCAACAGCTAAGATGCTAAGCTTGTTGATCAGAAGGTCGAAAGTTCCGCAGTTTGAATCCTTAGTGTCTCGTAACTGAGTGAGTTCCTGTTACTTGCTCCAACTTCTGCCAACCTAGTAGTTCAAAAGCATGTAAAAATGCAAGTAGAAAAATATGGACCACTTTGGTGGGAAGGTAAAAGCGCTCTGTGTGTCTTAGACTACATTTAGTTTTGCCAGCCACATTACCACAAGAAAGGTGCATTTTAAATCTTAAATATCCTATTTTTATTTTGAAATTCTATCATTTTATCACCAGTATGTTCTTCCCCTCTTTTTGAGTTTAGTATATTACCACCATCATTTATGTTCTGTATTTTATCAGTATCGTTTATCAGTTATGTTATATTTTTGTTCTTTCTTCCAGCTTCCTCCCTCCGAAAAAAAGTCAATAAAGTGAAAAACAGAGACTGCCTACTTTAAAATAATATAATATGCAATTCAGGTTTTGAAAGGCAGTCTGGATTCTATAACAACCGTCACCTGTCAAATGTCTATTCAGTATAGGTAGCTAGGTCTTGAGTGGCTGTTTTTGAAAAGGCTTGATTCCACTTTTCTTGAGAAATGAGAGGGGAAAGGTCATACTGTTAGTGCTACACTGAGTTAAGCCTACTAATGGGATCATGAGCAGGGTCTCCACATTTCTCCTTCAAGCAGAGGCCATGTGGTAATGCAGAGTCAATATTTTAAGTATGTTGGTCTTAAGCCATTTAGAATTTCAGCATTGCCAACATCTTGAACTGGTAGCTCACATTCTATTAAAGCAAGACATTTGTAGAGTTTATATTCATTACATTGAGCAGTTGAGAGTATTGGATCATGTTTGTTCATTTACATTCACTGCTATAGAGCAACCCATCACCTTTGGTCATTGTTAATCCAGATTGTTGGGGGCAATATGATGACATTGTAAACTACCCAGAGAGGGCCATAAAACACTATGGGGTGGTATATAAGTACTATTGCTATTTTACAATTGTTTCTCCAACCTTTGATTCATCATAAATTGACATTTCATCTTAAAGAACACTAAGGAAGAAATCACAAATCCGAATCCTGGAGAGTATTGGAAAGAAAAATAGAACAGTGAACATAGAGTGTGTCATTGGACACACACAAGGAATTTGTCTCCAGTGCATAAGCTCATGGTATACATACAAACAACAAAGTGATAAATCATAAATCATAAGATATAATCATAAATTGTAAGATACAAAAGTGATAAGTCCTTAGATATCAATAGGAGAAGGTAATAGAAAGAATGAGAAGGATAATAGCAATACAGTCCTATCACATGGATAAATATCCTTAGGCATAAGACAATGCTATGGTAATCAAGTGTTTAGTAAAGTGATCGCATAGGGAAAAAACTGTCTTTGTGTCTAGTTGTTTTGGCTACAAAATGCAAAACATTTGTATGTTAAATACATACAAAATACAAAATATTTGTATTGTGTGGAAGAAAATATCAAGGGGAAGATGTTCTCATCATCAAACACTTCTTCTATATAGTTAACTTAATAGCAAAGTAGCTAATAGCCAATTTAATAGCCTAAAGATGATCTATATGGTCAGTGTAGGAGAAGCAATTAGCTAGTCTCTGAATGAGTATAGGCAAGTAATTCACACAAGAAATTGGGATCTATTCATTGGCTCATCTAAAATCTATGTCCTAAAATCATACAAGAGTGATCTTTAAAAAAGGTGTCGATTATTGTAGAATGCTGTTTACATTATGGTGGTATCCAGAGATGAAAATATTATATATAGAGAAAAGAAGTAGAAAATTAGATCCACAAGTTTACAACTAGCTGTGTGTCACAGCATTTGGTGAGCTTTAGCCTTCTTTTTGTTGCTGACCAAAATTAATGCCATCATAACATGCAAATAGACAGTGACAGAAGCAATTACAAAGGGAGAAATTATGGTACTGCAAAGTAGTAGATGGATTCTATAGCTTCCAGGAATAATTTCTGATTTTTTTAATAGTGAATTTTTACTGATTCCATATGACTTTTTCTATTTAATGCTCTTTTCGAATCAGTCTTTCATCTTTTGCACTCAGATTTATGTGACGAAAAACACTCCATTACCTTCTGGTGTTATAGTTTCATTTTCATTAAACATGTTGACATGCAGAGAAATTGTAGAATTTTTCAATATAATTTTGTTGTAACGATGTGTTACTGATCTATCAAGTAATGCCAACATAGTAGATTAAATTACCTCTTAACCAATGGCTGGCTAGTTTTCCACTCCTATTTCTCTCCCCACCAAGGAAAAAATATAGGTACTTTTGCTACATTGATTGCCTTAATATTTCATTCAAACACAAATACCTTATCTGCATGGATATGTTCTAATAAATCAGCAAAACTAACACTACTTTGCCTCCAAATTCAATTCTTCAAAATAATTTCTATCTAATATGAAGCAGAAATCATAACAATACTGCCCTAATTTTCTTTGTTTAATGAAGTTGGGAAGTGTATCTTACATAAAAAAGGTTATCCAAGCTTGATTATCATTATAATGCTAAGATTGCTTTTGTTGTCCCAGATTAGCCTGCCAGTTTGCAGTAGAATGTTTGGTTTAGCATAATTTTGATGGAAATTTTGTTGTTGCTTCTAAATGAAATTCCATATTCCTACATGGTTTAAAGCAGTTTCATTAAGTGCATTAACATTTTAAAAATTGCATCCACCAAGGTAAAAAAAAATTCTAGTTCCTAATTCTTAAGGGCAGAATTTATTAATACTATATATTCATAGTATTAATAATTATTGTGATGTAAATTCAGAAATTGAAGCCGGAAGGCTAACTTGTAACTGCAAACTATATTTTTGGTTACTTAATGGAGGAAGAAAAACCATGGAAGGATTAAAATGACTTTGGCAAAAGCCTCTACTGGTAAAATCAATGGAATTTAAATTTCAGCTTTTTAATGTTTTCAGTTCTTTGAAACAATAGCAATTCTATTATACATAGTCATTGAATCTCACTGGTTTTACAAATCAGAAAGCAAATTTCAGAGAGAAAATTCTCTCTCTCTCTCCATTGCCCATTTAATCGAGCGGGTATTTTCTAATTGAATCAAAAGTTTATTTAACCATTTAAACTGATCAATTAAATACTGCAGCTTAAAATACATGCATATATGATCAAAGCACTGAAAATAACCTATGTTGACCAAGGAATATTTCTGTGAAACAAAGAAGTCTATCTTGAAGTATGAGCCAAAAACATTGCACACATACAATCACTTACAATTGCAGTAAGTAATGTGGGGATAAATTAAGCATATTCTTTCAGCACTAATATCTGCTATACTATATGTAAACAGGCAAAAAACAGAATCACATTTTTTTAAAAAAATGAAATGAGTTCACCAAGATGGTAGTGATTTATTCAGACATTCAAGAACTATTTCCCCCTTTTTGTATATATTGCAAATGTAGGACAGCATTAATTTGAAGCATAAAATTGACTAGATTTTCTTGCCTTCCTCACCATTAGAAGAAGCTGCAGCCACAGGCTTCCTTCAGGCCCAGACGTCCTTCAATCCATAGAATCGGTCTAAATCTAGCCTTATGGATTTATTCTTATGGAAAATGTGATCATTTCTTTCTGTATTGGATTCCTGGGAGACCAAACTCCTAGACAGCACTAGAGAATTTGAATGAACCGTAAGCTACAAAATATAAGTTCCAATGCTCCTTGGGGAATTAAACATTAATAAGTCACAATTTGACAACCATGCAAATGTCTTGCCATTTCAGCTGACCTGATTACCTGAAATTTGGAAAGCAGTCAACCAAGGTCCCCTTTTTTAAAAAAAACAGAAAAACAAGGGGAGCTCCAGAAAATAGTAGGTCAATTAGTTTAACATATATGCAGAGAAAATTGGTAGAAATTTTACAGTGAGTTTTTAAGCATTACCAGTACCTTCTTCAAAGAGAAATTCCATCTCAGTGTTCTTTCTTGAAAATTTCTGATCTTGCCAGCAGAAAATCGGCTATAACAATTTGAAATCTACAGAGAAGGGCTACACAATGAGGCTTTTAAAGCAGCTATGAAAAAAAATCTAAAATATTCAGAACTTTTAAGATATTCAGGGGAAGAAGTTAATCCATAGAAATTATTGTATGAAGTCCAACTAATTAGAGCTGAGGGTACTTTGCATATTAGTTCTTGAATCAATAGAGAATGTTTCTTTCATGCTAATAGGGATATCAATAAAATTTTATATCAGAAGAGGTTATGAGGGTCATGATTACTAATACTGATTAAAAATGACTTAGATGTAAGCTCTACAACCTACAGTACAATGGAAACTTGCATCAGAGTAATCCTACATGAATTGTAATGAAGATTGATTTCATGCAACATGGATATATCAGCCAATTGCTGATAATTTGCTATCTTTCGCTATACAGTAGTTCTGATTATTGTCCTTGAAGCTTCAGCAGCCCTATAAAAAGATAAATAGATGGAGAGATGGAAAAATAAATTATATTATATTATATATTTGTTTTCATAAGTAATTTCTTTCTTCTCTTTCATCTTTTTCTTGCCTTGCCTCCAGTTGCTTTTTCTCTGAGCTTTACCTTTAGATTTCACAGCAGGAAGCAATCAGCACGTCTCCTGCAGCTTTTGGTTTCCCTAGAACAGAGGGATCAGGGTGTTTCAAAAAATTGGAATGTAGATGACATGACAGGGAATGAGAGGTAGTGACTGACATACAGGGTATGTTAGGATTCTCTATGAAACCATAAGGGGTTTAGCCAAGGATACTGCCTGTTCTATTACTTCCCCATTCTCTAAGGGAGGATCGAAAGCAAGGATAGCACACAAAAAGCAAGAAAAAGCAAGGAAAGTCCGTTGAGGTTTGCCCATTTTTAATTCTTCCAAAACATTTCCCCCAAAATGCTTTATACCGCCCCTCCATCTTTCGTTTCTCTTCAATTAAACTCTAAATCTACTGCTTCAAATAGAATGGTGTATCTACCCTGCACTTTGGGGAATTATTGCCATAATTTCAGCTGGGTCCAAACTTCAAAGTCAGACATTTTTACATCAAATAGGTGTGCTCTGGAATTCTGTAATCTCCCTGAGATCTAATCCTGAGGTCAGCTCCCATTTCCAATGGTGTAAGAGTAAAGCACAAAAATAAATGGCATGAACCAATGACCAAGTTCCCATGCAGAGGTATGAAAATCCTAATAATATTTTAAGCATTTTAATTTTTGTATAACAATAAAAATGTATATAAAGGAATCATTGATTCGATTGATTTGGAAAAATGAATTAAGAACAAACCAAAAAAAAGTGAAGGAAATTAAAGGAAAAGCAGAATGATTGCAGGAAGTGATAGTGTGAGTTCTGAATGAAAAAGGATTAGAAGAAAGATTAATCTCTACAGAATGAATCAAAAGAGGATCAAATTAAAGGAGATGTGGAAGTTACCTGAAATAAATAGGAGTAAAATGTACTACAAACTACCATGGAAGCATATAGGACAGTGATGACTAACCTTTTAGACACTGAGTGCCTGAACGAGTTGCCACTAATGAATCATGGGTCGTGACATCATTGCCTGGCATCGCTATTAACTCTCTGAGCATGTGCATGGCCCCGTGATATCATCGCCCGGCACCATCTCTTTCTGAGCATGCTCATAGCCCTGTGACGTCATTGCCTGGTGCTGTTAATCCTTTCTGAGCGTGCTCAGCTCTAGGGCGGTGCTGGAGTGACTTGACACATGTGCCAGCAGAAAGGGCTCTGCGTGCCCACTGTGACACACGTGCCATAGGTTCACCATCACTGATACAGGATATAGAAAAAATGAAGTTAAAGACCCTGTAGATAAAGAAAAACACATATAAGAGAAAATTGCAAAAAAAATGGAATGAATAAAACTATAATGCATTTAGAGAAAAAAGATGAAAATGTTTGCATAGATCTGGTTGGTTGCTAAATGCAGGAGAATTACATAAATTGAAAATAAAGCATGTGTGATGATAAATGGAATACTTGTAAATTGGCCCAACATTTAGCACAGTGTAAGAATCCAGTGTTGTAAAGGAGTCAGTGAGCCTTATAAATTTAAATAAGTACATTAGAAAATGCACATGTCAAGTTCCTCCTGGGACTGCCTGGGCCTGATTGGCAGAAATGGTGCATGTCCCTTTAACTGAAGTGAATTTGTCATTTGGAATAGGTGAGAGGGAAAGAATAGTTGAATATGGGAAAGTTTGATTTGCTTATTTGTAGCCAGATATGTTATCTACCATGTGCCATTCTCCATGACAATGCACTGGATTGTCCTGGTTTAAGAGAGAGGATGCATCTAAGAGAAAGGGAAGTGACTAAGGAAAAGAACTTTGAAAAGAAATTGCTTTTGTTTTGGCTTGGCAGAGTCTTTGCTTGCCTATTGTTGCCCCTCTACTAAATCAATGAACTGTTACAATGGATTACTATCTCAGTTACTTTGAGGGAGAGGAATATGGAAAGTTTGACAACACATATGAATAAATGTTTGTGATCAAATGATAGGTGTGATGGTTGTGGATATGAATGTGTATTTATGTGCATACTGTTAGCTGAGAACCTCAATGAAATGCAGTGAATGATTCATAAATTATATGATGCAATGAGTAATATGGTTCTGAAAATTAATGTATCAAATTGCAATTATGTTTTACAGAGAAAATGGAATGAACAATTTCAAGTTATAGATAATTATGTATAATTCTAATTGTGTCTTACAAGAAAACCATGAGGAAATTCCAAGTTATATATTATCACACTAAAAACTAGGGTTAGTAGATGAATGTGTAACTTTGTAAAATGTGTATAAGAAGATATGAAGAGAGAGAAATAGTAACATGTGTGGGAAGTTGTGAAAAAAGTGGTGAGTGTATGTGGTGAAGAATGAATATTTGTTGAAAGAAGTGAAAATGTTTCTGTATAAAAGCTTGCTTCCACCTTTCTTGTATGAAAGTAAATGTTGAGTATATCAGAAGGAGTGTGAGTAGGATATTTTAAGAAATATCTTAGTACAAAGAGAAGAGGCTCAAGAAGGAATGGATAAATAATGTGGATTGCATATAAAAATGTGACCATAGCTGTCCTCATTGGGACACAAGGAGAAAAAGTCATAAAATTGCATTGTGATATCCAGATGCTTAAACCATGACTTCTATCCTCCTTATGCAAAGGTCGGGACAGAAACTTCTGGGCAAGAGAGGGGAAAGGTACTCATGAGCACCTTCTGGGCAAAGGTGCTCATTGTCATTTGGAATTGTTTCATTTTGAAACAATTTTGGAATCAATGAACTGAATAGTTGGGTCACACAGGGGAAAAAAGCCAAAGACTGGGTTGCAAAACAAATAGAAGAGAACTAGAGTCAAGAGAAAATAGAAGAAAGGGAACATTATATCTGGATGGAGTTGATGAGATTTGAAATAAAACTCATAGACAATATATGAATTAGTAAATTAAGGTGGTAAAATCATGCCTACTTGGCAAGAATAGAAAATTATTGATATAATGTGGTTTTTGCTTACCCCCCCCTCTTTTCTTATCTAGGGTATTATTTTCTTTGGCTTATTATTCCTTTCCTATGCTCTGCATGATAACCAAGATGCTGCTGGCCATCACAATACACTTCCTAATACATTTAGGGAGGCCTTCTACTTTCACTCAGGTTTTTATTATTATTTATATTATTATTTTATCATGTACAACATCTACAGAATGATTTTAATGTATTTCATTATATGTAGATCAACCTTAGTCCAGGAAAGTGCTGATTAAGATTGCAGCTTTAAGAACATGAAATATGCTTCCCTCCCTTTAGGTTAATCTGATTTAAACTTGGATTTAAAAAATTAAGGTTAAAATCCATTCTTGGTTATTGTAGTGGAATTGCTTTGACCCATAGGAATCCATCACCCTTGTTAGTCTCCTTACTTTCTGCTCCTAAATCTCAGCCTCCATGGCATTTTCTAAGCGCAAAAACTCCTGCGTCAGGAATTAAAATACTTCTGAAGGACTTTCTTACTCACAGAGGGATCACAGAAGCATAAATCTTCATAAGAAGGGCCCGTCTGCAAGCTTCTGCTAATTTCAGTTCTGCTATCTCTTAAAAAAACATCTCCCACAGACCGCCCCAACCCTGTGACAACTCTGATTGCTTTCTTCTGGAACACAAAATATTTCCAGTAGATACATGCAGCTGTTAATAAGATCTAGTGAGTCACAGGAATTTAATACCCTTTAATTTCATCAGGTTTTTCTGGAACCTGTGATGTTAATATCCTCATCTTACAAGTCATGTGCTAAACATGTGTCCATTTTGAATTCTAAAAAGGTATCCATAGCACAATCAAATTATTGATAATATAGTTTTTTAATGTTACTAAGGTTCAAAGTCTTCTTCTAGCTCATGTTAGAGAAGCATATAGAGAAAAACACAAATCCCATCTTCTTTGGAAGTAACTCACACCATTCACAGAGGAAATAGAAAACAAGTATCATGAAAACCAGACAATTTTTCACTCCACTACCTTTCTGTGTTTCACACCCTTTTGATTACTGTATTTAACCCTATTTACAATTGTATTATGTTTCATGGTTCTAGTTCCACTGAATTTGTCCATGGCTATTCACACGACCTAGAATGCAGACATGCATATAATGAAGTCTCTACTTCACATTCTAATCATGAGTCACTGTCTTACATAAAGGACATGGCCTCTAAAAGCAGATATCAATGAGGAAGTACACATGAATATATTTGGCCTAGAAAATCCTAGCAAAGTCAGGAACATAAGGATAAAAATTTCAAACATGAAGCACTTCCACGTATTGTGGAAGGTAGCAACAAATGTAACGTGTTGTCTAGAAGACAAACAGGAATCAAAAAGCAAAAGATGGGAGGAAAACTGGACAGATGAAGGAATTAATTGTCTATATGTCTGAATTTGTGTGGTTTATTAAAAGCATAAATAAATGGCATCAACAAATGCTAAAAATAGCTCTATTTGTAATATCGAGTATTAGTTCTGCCTGAATTCTATAATTTAAAAATGTAATCTTATTTTCTCTAGTCTGTTCAGAAATCCTATTCCTGCATGGTCCTCCAGATCCATCTTCACAGTCAAGATGACGAAAAGCAACTGTGTTTGCTTTTTGAAGTGCACATGTGCATGTAGATATAGGGCAACGTCTGAGTAAAATAAATGCCACTAAATTGTCAGCAAATGGTGGTAGTATTTACACAGCTTCTCTAGTATTTACAGGACATAATCAAAACTGCGTAAATACCTAAATGCAGCAAATGTGCTTTTCCTAATGAAAATTTGAGAATATCCGTCTGCTTTCAAATTGCATCAGTTCATCCCATCCACCCGCCAGGTTTCCCAGAAATCTTAATAGTAATAGCACTTAGACTTACATACTGCTTCACAGTGCTTTGTAAGTTTACATCTCTCTCTAAGCAATTTACAAGTTTGCATATTGCCACCAACAATCTGGGTCCACATTTTACTTTGGAATGATGGAAAGCTGATCACAAGCTATTGACAGAGCTTATTTGCATATGCTACCTCCTTGTGTACAATTTACAGATCCTTGATTTTACTTACCTGCCCCTTCCTACTAAGGGCTTTTCAACCAACCTAATTTACCTCCTCCTAAGTGCAGGGAATAGTACCAATAGAAGAGAGTATTTGTAGCTCCAGGTTGAACTGTTGGGTCCTTGCTGCTCTCTGAGCTTTGTTATTTTCTTGTAAATGTTTCATTACTAATTAGATAACATAATCAGTGCTAGTCGTAGTTAGTAGGAAATTGTTATACTGTAAGTTCCCAAGGTAAGGAGCAGGCCCAGACCCTACTAATGTCTAAGTGAATGCAGTGTTATAGCTTCAGATAGAGTAGCAAAACAAAATGATTAGGAGAAATTTGCTATCCCAAATTTAGTTTACACTTTGCTATAAATGACAGAACATATTGTTATAAAGATTCTTGACTGGAAAGTTAAAAAAACATCCTGGGGAAAAAAAAGGCAGATCATTTCTCTACAGGCAGAAAGAAAATTGCTATACTTGGATATATCCATTTGGTCAAGTGGAGTCTAACTGAATTCAGGTAGTCTTCTCTTTACTTTGATATTTTATAGCCGTTGAGACAGTTATGTGATATGTCTCTTAGTGGACTGTACCACCAGGAAATAAAGAAAAGAGAGATGATGCGGTTTAGATTTAATAATGCTATACCTACATTCAAAATCTAGGTTTGATGTTTATATATATATATAAGCTTATTATATTACAGGTAGTCCTCTAATTACGGTCGCAATTCAGCCCGAACTTTCTGTTGCTAAGCAAGACAGTTGTTAAGTGAGCTTTGCCTCGTTTTGCGACATTTCTTACCACAGTGGTTCAGTGAATCATTACACTTGCTAAGTTAGTAACATGGTTGTTAAGTGAATCGGGCTTCCACATTGACTTCGCTCATCAGAAAGTCACAGAAGGTGATCACATGACCCCGGGACACTGCAAGCATCATAAATGCATGACAGTTGCCAAGCATCTGCATTTTGATCATGTGACCACGGGGAATACTGCAACGGTATAAGCATGGTGGTTATATAGACACAAAATGAACTGTGTGTAAGTCAAATACTACCTGTACCAAAAGCTCATCCATAGAAATGCGTTTAGTAAAAAAAAAAATCAAAATCAGAGTAAGACCATGTCTGATCTAATATATGAACACACAAAGAAGTTGGCAGCATTAATGCAACTTTTGGGTTAGGGAAGCACCAGAATAAGCAACATGTGCTGGAAAACTGGTAAACTAAGACTGATAAATCAAGATACAGAAGCCAGGAGCTTGATTATAGTGCATATTTCATTTTATTGATTTGTATGCAATGATTTATAAAGAATGAACAGTTTTGGCAAAGACCTGTAGAATGAATGGATGGGACAAACTGCATCTTAATACCGTGTTTCCTCAAAAATAAGACACTGTCTTATATTAATTTTTGCACCCAAGTATGCACTAGGTCTTATTTTCAGGGGATGTCTTATTTTTCCACCGAGGCCACCCAGAACCGAAAGTC
>JANHFO010009833.1:209904-221192 GCA_032468095.1 Pareas carinatus | reverse complement strand
TTTATATTTATATTTATATTTATATTTATATACCGCCCTGCTCCCGAAGGACTCAGGGCGGTGTACAGCCATTAAAAGCATACATAAATATAGACATATTTTAAAAATTAATTAAAATTAATTAAATTAGGGACTGATTAAAATACTTAGATCCAAATAAAACCCAAATATAGAAATGGAATGTACATTAGTATTAATGAATCACTTTTGAGGTAAATTGTACATTGCAATTAAGTCAACAAACATTCAAATAATAGATACTGGTGCTTTTTTTTTTTAGAAAAAAATGAATTCAATTGTTAACAATATGTTGCTAAAAAGCAATATTAATTCATGTGACTGTGGCCAAGTAGGCTAATATGGTCAAAAATTATTTCCGATATTAATTTTGATTGAACAATTGTTTATTTTGGATTTTGTAGTTGTTTGGCTTTATTTGAGCTATATACGGAGGGTTTGATATTCTGATCTTTTTGTGATCATAAGTATATTGAAATTACAAGGATACTTTGATAGTTATTTTCTGTCAAATGTAGATTGGCCTAATGAGCACCTTAGAACAAGTATTTTCCTACTATTTGGAGAAGTATTTAGAATGTTGGATTGCATATTTTTTCTTATCTTTCAATTAGCCTATTTAATGTTA
The DNA here is from genome assembly GCA_032468095.1 of Pareas carinatus. Taxonomy (NCBI): domain Eukaryota; kingdom Metazoa; phylum Chordata; class Lepidosauria; order Squamata; family Pareidae; genus Pareas; species Pareas carinatus. Next base: position 220,546 of record JANHFO010009833.1, on the reverse strand, counting down.
CTTTTTTAATTGTATAATGTTACAAGATGGTATATATGTTTGGGCTAGTCCTAAACATGTCTTAAAATTGAGCTGATACAAGTTCAGAATAGCAATGTTAATTTTCTTTGCATCTTCAAGGTTACAATAAACATTGATCAGAGCAGATAAGTTCAGAGAGCAGTTAATATCTTTGATTTGTATGCTTGATAGCAGATCAAAGAAAAACTCTTAATGAATTGAACTGGGTGGCTACAGGTAACCTTGTTATCTTAAGTATAATGAAAATCAATGCAATGGCAACCATCTGTTTTTGTAGCAAAAGCACAATGAAGTTTGGAAGAACAACTTCAAAATGGTAAATCTTTAAGGCAAATAAAGTATATTGAATTGCCCAATGCACCATCATTCCAGACTTGAAATGGATTGCAGTTCAGAAACTGAAAATACTTGTCTTCTACCATGTTTGTTCTTTTTTTTAAAAAAAAACCTTTATTGTTTTCCCTTTGCCAACTTTTATTAAATCCATTACAAGAGTGAATAGTTGCAGTCAGGGAAGTCACATCCAATATAAAAATTTTTAACAATATATTTTATATTTAAATTTTGTATTCTTTATCATTTAAAATCTTTCATACCACAATCTCTACATTTCACAAATTTCTATTCCCTTTCTTGTTATTTTCCTTCTCCTTCTTCCCAATCTTCCCTCTCCATTCTGTCCTTCCTTTCTAAACTTTTCTTTACTCTCTTCCTTCCTTCCTCCTTTCCTCTTCATTCTTTCTATCTTCCTTTGCTGTTCTCATTTTACAACCAGTTACAATCTACTATTTTTTCCATCTTCTTTTTAGTTTTACATACACTTTATAGAGGGTACCCAATTTTTCTTTTTCTATTACTTTCTTTCCTCCTTACCCTTTTCACATTAACTCTTCCCAAAATATACCTTTTAAATTAATCCAAAATACATATGTAAAAACATTGACTTTTAACTATTTCCAAGTTATCACATTCATTTTTACTTTCTTTAAATTTAAATTTAAACTTATTTCTATTAATCCCATATCCATTTAATTTTTAACACTTTACTCCATAGAAATATGAGGCTGATGTTTAAAATTCTTATCACCCTTCATCCTAAACAACAAATAGATGCATACAATAGTAAATATAATCCAGATATTTAAATTTTAATTACCTTATTTAGGGCATTATAACATTATATAAATAATAAATTTCTTAGAATTTCTTACATCGCTTTCTCCATTCTTGTCTATTTTTCCCTATTTACTTTTCTTTTCTCTCTCTCCTTTTTTCCTTCCTTCTTTTCCTTTCCTCATCTCAAATTCTATCTTTATCTCCTTATTCTTACTCTCTTTCTCTTACCTTCTAACTTTCTCTTAGCTTCTTTCTTAACCTTCCTTTTTTCAACACTTAACATTTCTTTTGTTTGGCTTTCTCTATTTACTTCTAACTAGCTTAATACTAACTCTAACTCTAATCTTATCCTCTCTCATCCTAGTCTTACCCCTAACCCTGACCCTAATCCTAATCTTAACCCTAATTTAACCCTAAATCTGTCCCTAACCCTAACCCTAACCCTAACCCTAACTCTAATTCTAATTCTAATTCTAATTCTAATTCTAATTCTAATTCTAATCTTAACCTTATCTATTATCTATCCTAATCTTAACCTACACCCTAATTAGACCTCACCTTAATCTTAACCCTCACCCTCACCTTAACCTTAAATTTAATCCTAACCCTCAACTTTACCCTAATTCTAACCCCCACTCTAATCCTAGCCTTATCTAGCCAATTCTCTTTTCCTTCTTCTCCTTCTGTTTTATCCACCTTCTTCTTTTCTTCTACCTTATTCCAAGTACCTTAACTGATCTCATGCCCTCTTACCCTTCTTTTTCTTCTTCTCTTTTTCCATACTTTCTTCCTACTTTCCTCAACTTTTCATTTCCTATTCCAAGTATCCATCAGTCCCCTGAACCTAAGTGGTTAACCAGATAATTTCTTTTCTTTTTACACCTTTAACATTAATTATCTCATTTCCAAATATACAATTTCATTCTTTCACTTTATATTTCTCAAACATATTTATCTTATATTTTGTCTACTACTTTTGCCTCCTTGTTGTTCTTATTTTCTATAAAATGTCTCGTATTTCACTTTTAAGTCCCAATTGCTTTTAAAAATTTATTTATTTGTTTATTTATTTAATTTCCATTTAATTTTTTGGATAACTTGTTTAGCACAACATCAACAATTTATACTACACTATATCACTCTTTTATATTAAGTGTAGTGTAGTATATTAAGTACAGTGCAACCACTGTAGTGGCGCAGTGATTAGAGTGCAGTACTGCATTCTACTTCTATTAACAGTCGGCTGCCAGTAAGTTCAGCAGCTCAAGGTTGACTCAGCCTTTCATCCTTTCGAGGTCGGTCAAATGAGGACTCAGATTGTTGGGGGCAATAGGCTGATTTCTGTAAACCGCTTAGAGAGGGCTATAAAGTACTGTGAAGCGATATGTAAATCTAACTGCTATTGCTGTTGCTATATATCACCACCAGTCTTCCCTTTTACCATTAATAGCCATCAAGGTGAACAAAGGAGAATAAAAGCGAGAAAATTTATGCTTTTTTCCCCATTACCATATTCTAAGCCATAACCATATCACATGCTATATATTCTTTAACCTCATTTCCTCTTTAATGATCACATATTTAAATTCTTATTTTAACCTATCCCTTTCTTGATAACTGAATCTTTCACATATACTTTTATCTTTTCCTGCTTTCTTTCATTTTAAATTTTTTATCAAACCATTCCTCTTCCCCTATCTTTCTCTCAATTTTCATCATCATCATCATGGATAATAGTTTATTTTCAGTCTTCATTCATGGAAAGAATGTTAGGTTTGTAACAGATAAAGTTCAAATTAAAGCTAATTCTGTTTTACAGTCTTTCCAGATTATCAAATTGTTTCATAAAAATTGCAATTTTTACTCAGGTCTTTTCTGAAAGAAAAACTCATTTCTCAAGGGGGCCATTACATAGGAACACTATCCTTTCCAAGGCATAGGATAGTCCATTTTTGCAACTGGAAATGAAATTCCCATTCATAGTGAATATATCAATGTTAGCATTTTCGAGAATTATGAAACTGGCCTCTCATTTCTTCCTTGCTTTCAGGTTTCCTTGGAGTTTCAGAGGACCATGGGATGGAAAGAACAAGCACTTTGGTGTTGCTTTGATTATTGTGGTGAAATAGGTACCATAAAGAAGAAGAAAAGTAGACTCTGCAATGGTGTAAAAAAAAAGATAACATGGGAGTAGGGATAAGGAGGATTTCATGTATTCAAATATCTGGAAACACAAAGGAAAGATATAGGGTTTACTCAGAAGGTAACACATCCACAAAAGTAAAAACAGGCTTTGATAGACCAGTCTACACAGTTTTCAGCTTCCCTGCACTGATGTGAAGGGCACAACATTTTCTGCTTTGATTTTTTTCCTCACAGTTACAACTTGATAGGGAAAGTTGGGGTAAAAAATGGAGGTTAAAATATTCATAGCTGAGAGTAAGTTTGAACATGGCCTCCTTCATTCTGGACCAGTGTTTCTCAACCTTAGCAATGTTAAAATGTGTGGACTTTAACTCCTCGAATTTTTCAGGCAGCAGGCATGTTAATCTAGATCAGAGGGGGTCTGATCTTGGTAACTTTAAGGCTTGTGTACTTAAATTCCCAGAATTCCCCAGCCAGCAAAACTAGTTGAGAAATTCTGGGGCTTGGAGGTCATACGTCTTATAGTTGCTATGGTTCGACACCCCTGAACTAGACTAACACCTTGACCAGAGACAATCTCAAGAGGAAAAAAGGGGCAATGATGATAAAAGTTTCACCTCTTGTACAGGCATTGTGATGGTGTGAGAGAATATATATCATGAGATGTATTTCATCATTTTGCTAAAAGCACCAGGTCCTGCAGATGTCTCTGACTTTAACCACTACTCCACAGTTGTAAGAACAAATGTGTACAGTAGAAAAAGTACAAGGATATGAGAACAATTTTTTAAAAAGTCAAATTGATAGGGAAATGAAAAAAATGAACTAAAAATAGAAATAATGAGAAACAGAAAGAAATCAAAATTTATATTCATCCTTCCCTAATTTGATAACTGCCTTTATTTCCTTTATTTGCTTCTTTCCTGAGTCTGAAACTCAGTCTGAAGCAATCTTTGATTAATTTAATTGATTAAACTGGAGCTAATTCAGATGTGAGTGTTCTCTGAAGCAACAGACACTGCAACAAAGTATTTATACTACAATCTATGCCCACTAGGGAAATCATGAAGGAAAAGTTAATAAAAATGTATATTTATTCAGATATTATGAAAAGCAGAAGTAATTGCGATAATATGTTGCCCCTAAGTAACATTGGAGTGTTTCTATTTGCAATGTTGATCTGTCGGGGGAGGGGGATATCGCTATTATAAGTTATGTTTCACTAATGGCATTTTAGACCTTGCAAAATCTACATGAAAGAGCAAAGCAATACAGTTACTAGCAGATATAAAAACTAAAATTAATGGATTAGAATAAAAAAGGCATTAAAGTCTATTCAGTCCTCCGTATAGAAACTGTCCATTGTTCCAACCATTTTTCAGATTTAAACCATGAAGAGGTTTCAGTAGCAAATTACATACGGTGCATTACATATTCTACTCCTTGGCCTTTATTCTGTATTTTTACTGAATATGGCTTTGCAGAATCTTAAAAAACAATCCATTTTACACACTCAAAGTTTCTTTTAGCCACTGTGATATAACAAAGTATTTTTTTACAACCAGAGTAATTGAAGATGAACATATTCTTAGGTCTTAAACTTAGATTTATTCCCCAAGCAAGCGAGTCATTAATACTGGTGACATTTTTCTAGAAACTATCAAATGGAGAAAACTGACATTTTAAGAGTTAACCACACCAATGTGGCAATTAGGTGCTGCCTCAATTTTTTCTGATTTCTGCTGCAAAAGGGTTTGAGAGAGTCCATAGCATTTCTGTAAATTTACTTTCATTCTGCTAGAAGAACATAAAACTCAATATGATAAGATGGACTTAAAAATGCAAATATAGAAACCATAATCTGGGAGCAGATGAATAAAATGTCTGGTTTTTTTTAGCTCTGTAAAGAGTATCATTCAAATTGAGTTCTTGCTATACAAAGAAGCATATAACTAGCTTTTTTTCTTTTCATCCATAATAATTTAATTACCCCTAACAACCAAATGAAATCATCTCCTTGTTTATTTGCAGAGTGGTGATTCTGTTTTAGGAGTTTAACCATTTTTTCAAGGTCTACTCTCTTTCATATATTCATTTTTATATTGTAGAAACGAACAATATAGTTGTTGCTTTGTTCTATTTTCTATTCATCAGGCTATGCATTTCTGAGATAAAATTTTGCTTCTTTTGTTCCTGTTTTCCAAGAAATAGTCAAGTTTATCCAGTTTAGAAAGTTGCTTTGCTTTTTATTAGAGTATGCATGAATATTGGATTCTTAAACCTTCACATAAGACTGAATAACCAAACCATCAATGACTTCATAAGTGTCTGGATTTCATTTCTGTGACTACTAACGTAAAGGTTTCCCCCAAACTGCATGCTAGTCATGTCTGACTGGGTCCGTTAACCATTAATCCTGGAAACTAACATATTGTCAGGCCCCAAACTCAAGAAACACACATAATGATTTTTCATTGTTTCTGATCTATAGACGAAATCTAGCCAGGCTGAAGATTCTACTGTCTACAGTTACAGTATACTCTGTCAACTATTAAGAAGAAGACGTCTTCTCTCTCTCTCTCTCTCTCTCTCTCTCTCTCTCTCTCTCTCTCTCACACACACCCACACACATACTCACTCACTCTCACTCTCTCACATAACATCTAGACTGAGTTACCTCTTATTCTCTAGAATGGAACCCCTCCCTTCTTGGAATCCAGTCTACTTCATTCCATCACATATATTTTCCTGCATTTTATTTCTTGCATTCATTAAACAATTTGTATATTGCTCCTATCTGAAAGCTGTGGCTCACGATAGATACACCTTTCTTCAAAAGCATCTATTAAAACATAACAATGCTGCAATGACAACCGTTAATATCTTTTTCTCTCCTTTTCAGTGTTCTGCTTTCACAGCTGAATATTACCATGGGGAAAACCATTGTTTTAGATATTCTGGCATAACTGTCATAGAAATGTTCTTATCCTTTTTGACCTGACTTAATTTATCATTCCCTTCCTCCCTGGGATTAATCTCTTTGTTATTTCTCCAGCACATTGTGTGTTTTACATTATTTTTAAAATTATTTAATCCTGATCCAAAGGAAAGAAACCATTTACTTCTCTTCTTCATCATCAACCGTGAAATCACAATGCATGGTAGTTGACATTACCTTTGTCTTCTCAATATTTAGCATTATCATGTATTTTTTCACCTTTTGTTTTTTACTTTAACAATGAGTTCTTCTAATCTTTTTACTTTTAGCTAGCCAAAACAGAAATTCTGCTGCTGCCTGGCACGTCGCTATTTGACAGCTGGTTTTTAATCTGTCACTACACTTCCGAGTAGAATTAATTCCTGAATATTTTCTCTCTCTGAAAATATTTCTAGAAACCATTTATAAAAGGTTTCAACATAGTATATCCATCATTTCTTTTAATTTAATTTTACTAGATTGCTTATCACTCTTGTGCAGTTTTTAATGTTAAATTTCCTGATCATCCTAAAATAATGTTTAATTTTTTTCCTCTAACGGTAGTCTTGATTAAAACATTTTCTTCTACTGGTAGAAAAGAATACTGAAACACCCACAATGCAGAAATGGAATGTGAAAATGGCAGAACTGAGAAAACTGACCTGTTTGATCAGGGACAAAATAATATGTACTTTTATGAAAGAATAGAAACACTTTGTGTACGATTTGTTGAAATTAGGGCAAAAAAATTTGAAAAAAATGAGTATTGCGAAAGGAATGAATAAGGAGCCAAAGGGATTTTTTGTGTTACTTAAGAGGAAGGAGGGATTATAATATGTCTGTAACAAGTTACAATGATGTTAAAATCATAAGATGTGCATTATGACATCATCATGCAATTATCTACTCGCAACATGACATCTGACACAAACTTTCATTTGAAAGATGATGTCAGAATGCTGTCATCAGCTCATCGCTTCCCCCTCTTGCCTCCTTATGGTTGTCCATGTTTACTGTTGCCCAAGGCTTTCCTCTTACATCTTTTCCTGGTCAACAGAACTAATTGCTGGGAAGGATTATTGGCTCTTTTCCCTTTTGTAATTTAAAGGACATTTTCCTCCCACTTTGGTTTTCACAGCAATTCTCTGCTCCCAAAACTCCTCAGCTTTTCTTTCTTAAATTCTGATCGTATTTCTGATAGATCAAATCTTGCTAAACAGAATTACTTTCATTAATTTTCTAAGTTTAATTCATACACTTGACTGCTAAAACTTTTTCTGCTTCTACAATCTATAAGCATCTTAGATTGTATTTCTCTATGGTCTGCTTCCAATTTTATCATCAGTTTGCCCAAATAGCAATCTCTGAATGCCTGAGTGTCTGCTTTGAGGTAGATTAAATAAGGTATTATCAATGAACAAAATCCTTTTAGCTGATTCCTGCATGATTGGATTTGGTCATTCCAATTTGTCATGTCAGGTTCATCCATTTCCAAAATTTTTGCATTCCAAAAATTCTTTAATAATTCTCTATTTTTAAAAAAGTTATTACATTTAGCACCACTTAACCTGAGTGCTATTTCAGTACCAAGATTATCTGATGTAACAATTTTACTTCTGGATATTTCTTTCTCTTGTTTTCTGTTCTCCAACTCTTAATGATGAGAATTAAGTGAAGTCCTCTATGTTCAGGTTACAAAAATAATACCATTCACTAAAATTTTATCTTCTTGTACCAGGAGAAACACCAGCTCTCAATATTTATAACTCTAATACATGAAGCAAAATTAATGTCACTGTGGCATGTTGCAGACACCTAGAACCTGGTCCTCTGAGTTCCCTATCACTTGGATCAATTCCCATTATTGGATCTCTTTACTCTCAGTTTGCCCTCAATCTTTCTGAATAAACAACATGAGAAGCAGGCAAAAGACAGAAGGAGCTGATTATATTTTAAAGAGCTTGTGTTGTGAGCATCCCATCAGATTTCTTCATAGACCTGAATCTCATTTTCCATGCACCAGAAATTCTTTCAATTATTGCCTTTGGGGATGATGTAGTTGCATGGTAATTATGCCCTTTTGGAGTTTGAGACTGCAAGGCAATGAATTTCAAAACTTCAGTGTTTCTCTTTCAAGAGATTTAAGCTGGCAGAGCAGAGGGCAAATGTTTTTTAGTTCTACAAAAACATCATGAGTGGATCATGCACTCATACATGCATGTATGAAGAACAAACAATATCAACCATGCAAACCACAGTACATGATATCCAGTATATGTCTGGATCTTCTTGAAGTCACTTTATCGATATATATATTTGTGAAAAATCCACTCATTTTCCACTCACTGACGTCTGACTCTCTGCTATTTCTCAGAAACCATAGAAGCTACAGTACTGAAAATTCCTACATACCTTGGATTCCAATCCTGGACCAAAATGCAACTATTATTAATTGCTAAAATTTCTAATTTTGGGAGTTATTTAGGTTTTAGTCAAAGGGGAGTAGCCAACCTGTGCTGGACCAATCGGAGGATGCAGTGGGAAGGGCCAAACACCATTCGAAAGTGAAGTCAGTTGCACCCACTGTCATGGCGGAGCCGGGAGCAGCCAGGCAAGGAGCAGCAGGGTAGGTAACTGGGGCCCCACTCTCCCTGTCCCCACTCTCCCTCTCTGCGGAAAATCTATCCCCGGGCCTGGGGGAAGCTTCTCCTGAAGCCCACAAGCCTCTCAGGAGGAGTCCCCCCAGGCCCCTCGGGCGTTTTTTCGGCCTCCACAGAACTCCGGAACGCCTATAAGAGGCCCAGGAGGCCGTTCCATAGGCCTCCTGAAGCTCCGCAGAGGCAAAAAAAACGAACGACGGGCCTGGGAGACTCCTCCTGAGAGACCTGTGGGCTTCAGGAGAAGTTTCCCCCAGGCCCCTCGGGCGTTTTTTCTGCCTGCACAGAGGTCCAGTAGGCCTATGGAACAGCCTACTGGACCTCTTAGAGACGTTCCGGAGCTCCATGGAGGCCATAAAACACTCTCCCGTAGCATAGCACGGGTACAAAACGCTAGTTAGAATATATATCTCTAATATGAAGATAAGAATTTTGGTTCATACCTACTGGCAAGGTACACAAAATGTGCCCATCCAAAATAACAGCAAACTTGAAATAAGTACATATAATGTAGCCAACTGGGAGAGTAATATACAAGAGAGTAACACCCAAGATTCTGATCTTCTGCTTTTCAGATTCCAACCACAAATGTGTGATAAGAAGATGATGAGGTATTTCTTCTAGTTTAGATAAAGGGAAGGAGTGTGTGGATTACATGTGTTTTGTGCAGAAAGGAACTGAGATGGAGAAGAAAAAAATGTGAAATTACTAATATTTTTACAACAAGAATGCCTGCACACACTGTCTTCCTATAGTAAACAGGTGTTAAGAATAGTGGCTAATATTGTGCTCAAATCTGCCTTCTAATCCATGCTAATATTCACCCCTTCAATAAGTGTTTGCTGTTATGTTGCATTCTCTGGTTATTTAGTATTTCATTGGAGTTTGAATGTGTTTGCCCTTCCATTACATGTCTATTCATTACTTAGAAACTTCCCTGGGTGCCCCTCTTAATTTAAAAAAAAGCTCCAAAGGAAGATTTTATTTATTTATTTTTCAATTTTCATAGAGTCGGTGGGCTGGAAGGAACCTTGGAGGTCTTCTGGTACAATACCCTACTCAAGGCAGGGCTCCTTATACCATTCCAGACAAACAGTTTTTCAGTCTTTTCTTGAAAACATTCAGTGATGAAGTACTACAACTCCAAGAGGCAAGCTATTCCATTGATTAATCTTTCTTACTGTCAGGAAATATCTCCTTCTTTCCAGGTTGAATCTCCCTCTGAAGAGCTTCCATTCATTGCTTCTTGTCCTGCCCTCAGGCGCTATGGAGAATAAATTGATGTCTTCTTCCCTGTGACAGTACTTCAAGTATTGGACTTAAAGAATGATCTGAACAAATCCAGTGTATATTAGTCCATTATTGTATGGTATGCAATAGTTTTATAACTCCAACTGCATTTTAACTCCCTTCGTAATGTATGAATAAACTGCAATATTGTGAGAGAACGGCTTCAAGTTGTAGAACAGAAAGAAAGAGAAAAGAAAAGAAAAGAAAGGATTTGTTTTTCCATTTGTCCTCTAGTTACAGTCATTTCATTAAAGTGCTTTAAATATTATAGATATGTAGCTTTCAAACCTGAAAACAAAACTACAAAAGGATTGTATTTTATGGGTTTTATTGTTATTGTTTAATTAACCATTTATTGTTATTTATTGTTTATGTTGTGTGCGGGGGAGGGCATTGCCAAGCGCGGGAAATGCCAGGCCCCGGATTGGCAGGCTGC
>JANHFO010009833.1:5315-17272 GCA_032468095.1 Pareas carinatus | reverse complement strand
CATGTTTTCTGTACACCGCCCTGAGTCCTTCGGGAGAAGGGCGGTATATAAGTCTAAACAAATAAATAAATAATAAAATAATAAAGAATTCCAAAGAAAATAAGAGATGTAGGATGTGATTTGCATTCACAGTGTTCCATTACTGGTGGGCTACTAAGCAATAGATGTGACTTTAAGACTTATTTTACTCATTTATTTTCAAAACAATGCTTTAGAGTTATTTGCCTTTTTCAATAGCTTAGGGATTTCTCTTCATTTTGTTTATTTCCACATTGTTCCTTTTAGCCTCTTGTCGTCTAAGCCTCTTTGTGCTCTCTTTGCCGATTAAGGACGCAATTATTGTCATTCCTATGCTGAATCAAACAAACTAAAAGGAAAGAAAGGGCAGGGGTACCTGGCATTTTCATCTCGTGCTGCCTAACAGAAAGATTGAAGAATATCATGTTTCTTGCTGAATCCAGATTTACAGAACAGGCAGATAGGCAGAATTATTTATAGAAATGGCAAACAGGGACACACAGACTTTGACCATGTTCAGTAGCTGAAAGAAGCAATTTCAAATGGTGAGATAACAACCAAGCTGCGGGAACAGGAAAATTGACCTTTAAAATTATCCCTCCAACATTTCATAACTAATAATAGATACATATTGCTTTTCATTGTCAGACTTATTGTTGTTACTGAGGACATTAATCCACTGTCTGTAAATTCATTAATACTAAATATCCCATCTTTTCCCATTGATTTAAGCAGTAGGAGAATATTTTAGGAAAGGAAATGTGTCCCATGGGTTAGAAATTCAATTATTAAAAAATAGTTGTCCTATAGTGAATTATCCACTATTCCAAATACGTTCTCTGCTGTGTGAGAAGTCAATAGACAGTATGCAGCAGAGCGGCTTAAAATATAGAGACTTGCATTAAAATCATCTTCCTGTTCTGAAATCAGCTCTGCAGGTCTGAAGAAAGTTTGATGAATATCCATACTTCTAGTGCACAGCAAAAATGTATATGAAAGAATTCAAATACAGAGCCAAGGATTTATTTTTTTAAAAAGTAGAAAATATCAACATGAATGCAGAACAACTATGACATTCATAAGAAATTAGCAATTTACATTTTTGCAGAATTTGTATTAAACTATCCTTGTGTTTTGATAAGGAGGTGCAGAACATGAGACACCTCAATGCACAACTCGATATCACTTTGCTCAGCATGATAAAGTGCCTGCTCCACCATGACAAAGTATTAGATCAGGTTGATTCCCATTGTTTGCCCGATCTGTCTAACTGGGAGACAGCTTCTGTGCATGTCAAACAATATAGTAACAGCAATAGAGTTCTTCAAATTTCTGGGGTCTACAATATCTCATGACCTGAAATGGTCAGCCAACATCAGAGGTGTCATTAAAAAAGCACAGCAAAGAATGTTCTTTCTGAGACAACTCAGAAAGCTCAGACTACCCAAGGAACTGCTGACTCAGTTCTACAGAGGAATCGTTGAGTCTGTAATCTGCACTTCAATAACTGTCTGGTTTGGCAATGCAACAATACAAGATAAACATAAACATAGACTTCAAAGAATAATTAAAACTGCTGAAAAAATAATTGCTACAGAATGATCGCTCCCCTCCATTGAAGATCCGTACACTGAACGATCCAAAATAAAAGAGTGGGGAAAATAATTATGATCTCTCACACCCTGGACATAAACTGTTCAAATTTCTCCCCTCTCTGGATGACGCTACAGAGCATTGCAAACCACAACAACTAGGCATAAGGACAGTTTCTTTCCTCATGTCTTCAACCTACTAAACAGCTGATTTATAGAATAGTGTTAGTGCGAAGGATGTTCTGACAAGATTAAATGGTTTTGTTCACACATTACAACAAGACATGATGACTATGAATATATTTTATGCTTATATACTTATTTGATTAAGCCTATATAGGTCTATATATATATACAAATGATCATGATTATGCATATATACAAATGATTGTGATTATGCTTATATATTCAAACTGACTGTGAATGTATCTTGATTGTATTATTGTTGTGTATGTATGTAATTTTGAGTACTATCACTTAAGACAATTCCTTGTGTGTCCTGACATAAATGGCGAAAATAAATTCAGATTCGGATTCTGGTGGACCAAAAAATGGCAGGGAGACAGCCTGTCCCTCTTATCAAGAGTTTGGAACAGTGAATTCTTATCACACAATCTTAGCCTGCAAGATACCATTACTAATAAATCATGCCAAGGTTTTCATAAAGACCTCAGGCTACACAAAAGATCAAGCAGCTTGCCCTGATAGGCAGCATAAATTGGCAACTGTTGACAAAGTTCATCCAAATGAATCAGCACAAGTGACTGGTGTCTGAGATATCTGTAATTCACTGATATCTGCTTTGCATGTTGTCAAGATACTCAACAAAGGAATAAGAGAAAGTTGTTTATCTTACACAAGTTTGTTGTCTGCTTTTGCAAAGTTACTCATTTGTTTTTGAGGGGAGTCTGTGTGAAACTGATTTCTTAAAGGAAAAAGCTAATGTTCAAATGTTTCATCCTTTTCTCTTTTCCCTAATATTATGCCCCTAATGTTAATACCACTTGTCTCTTATAGACACAGAATGTTTTCTGAATAGTCTTTTTAATTACTCCTTGATCTGTTCTCTTGTTAAGACTGTGTACTCTGACCTTCATTTGTCAGCATCTGGGTGCTCCCTTTCACACCAATTTCCTTTTTTTCTCCTCTGTTGCAACCCATTGCCCATTATTAGTTCACTCTCTGCTGTTTAGAGATTGCTTTGTTAATACCCACAAGTGAGTATCTGGAGAAGAAGAAATCAATATATTTTATGTAGGCACTCCACCAGAGATGCTTTCTATTTCTGGAATTCTTTTACCAGAATCATCTCAGATTTTCTTCTGACATTCAATGACCTACCTAACTAGACTATCTCCCACTCCTGTTTTCCCCACATGGAACAGATTAAGAAATCGGGAAGGTTAAAAACATTTTTATCACTAAGAGAAGTTTGATTAGACGTAACCCGAATGGTGGGAGGTTTGCAGAATGTTATTCTGTTGTTATAGAAAGAATGTTAGTCTCTTGTTATAGAACAGAAATTACTGGCTACTAGTTCTTTCATCCAATCACAAAAGTAAACTGCTACTGCTTTATATTTATTTTAGCACTTGCGTTGTCCAATGATGGCAGCTTCCTCAGTACAATATAAGTAAGAAAAGTCATCATATGTCATGGGGTAAGCAGATCTATATAAAATGTGTATATGCTAAACTACACATATAAATGCAAATTTAGATGTAATTTATATATTTTAAGTACCACTATTCTGTCTGATTGGAAAATGAACAGTATGCCTGTTCATTTTGCTATCCATATGTTAAAGGTTCATTTCCATTCCAAGATTCCTGAATTTCCTTCGTGGAATATTTTCTGTGAAGCAAGTACCCTGGGAAGCAGTGTAGAATAAATATCTGAAATATTTGCCTCAAATGTCTGGCTAGCCCATAGAGGTATTCTCACCAACTTAAAAACTTTTAAGAGGCCTTGCCCCTTTCACTCAAGCCATGTCCCAAGAGACCATTCCTATCCTGCCTTCCTTTTCCAGTTTATATATTCCCTGACCACATTCGATCCCAGTGGAAAAGCTCTACAGTTGAGAAAGAAACTCCTTCCAAGGTCATTCCCACATCCCATTAAAGACTTATCCTTTTATCTCCAACACCTAACCCCTTTAAAATTACACACACAGAGACACATACACACACACTGAAATCATGTTAAAATAATCATCATTGATTGGCAGTGGGTATTGTTTTTAATTCTAAGTGCTGCATGTGCAAATATTAAGGAAATGGAAGTAGAAATGGACATTGTGTGTTTTTGTTTGGAAAAACACATCAGAGGTTGCATGCCTACTATAAAATGCCTCCATTTACTGAGCTATCTTATGGCTTCCAATAGGATTTGCTGGAGCCATTTTCATTCTCTAGCAGGAATAAGACTCTGTCTACTTGCTAAAGAAATACCGTGGTTTTAAATCAGGTTTTACCAATTCATCATTATCAATTCACAGAACTTCTTCCAATGCTCCCTGGCATTCTCAAATCAAGGGAAAGGATATTTACTACAGATGCCCAATTAGAGCTGCCAATCATATTTTGTGCTGGGCACCAAAATGTACTGAGGGTTTTCTCCTCACCCCACAGGTTCATGACTACATACATTTGGAATAACTGAATATTGAAGAGGGTTGTTGTTGGTAATTCTCCCGAGGATCCATTTTATATTTTGTAATGTTTTGATCTTAGATCCAAATTCAGTACATGCTAGACATAGGATTGAGGAATTTTGCATAGTTGTTCAAACATTCAGGGCCAAAAAGTATTATTAACATGGCTTTGAGAAGATGCTATAATGTTCTGAGGTTTTATATACTGACGTGCAGCATGGTTCTAACTTTCTGGAACTGAAGGACTACATCTTTAATCCCAGTTTAATCTTTAATTTCAGTTGCCCAACAATGTATTTCTCTGTGGCCCGTAATATTTGGTTCTAATAAATAAATCATTATTGAATCATAGTTCTTTTGATTTATTAGAGGCAGAATAGGTCAATTATATATTGCAACCTTCACAGAGAAGTGAAATGAGTACTATTAAAATATAAATATTTTGCTGAAAGAAAATTACGGGATCAGTTCTGAATCATGCTCCCCAGGTGATGTCTAGACAACATGGTTGCAATTCCAAAAAAATGTCCAATTCGACAAATTGTCCACCAGAGTAAGATGAATAAAATGACCAATTAAAATCAAGATTGCTGGAATTGGTTATGTCTAGTTTAATGAAAAGAAAGACTAGGGCTGACATGATAACAGAGTTCCAATATCTGAGGGGCTATCACTAACAGGGTGTTCAACCTATTCTCCAAAGCACCTGAAGGCAGGACAAGAAGCAATGGATGGAAACCAATCAAGGAGAGAAGCAATTTAGAACTAAGGAGAACTTTCCTGTCAATTAGAACAATTAATCAGGGAAACTACCTGCCTCCAGAAGTTGTGATTGCTCCAACACCAAAAGGTTTTAAGAAGAAATTGGACAGTCATTTGTCTGAAATAGTATAGGGCTTCCTCCCTGAGCAGGTGGTTGGACTAGAAGACCTCCAAGGTCCCTTCCACCTCTGTTATTCTCTTAAGAACTATATCCTATATCTTTTAAATTTTTTGCTATAATAATAACAAAAGGATGGAATGGAATCTACCTCCCATTTTTTTAATGACACTGAATTAATGAACAAGAAGACAGTTTCCCAGCTTCTGAAGATAATGCTTATAATGGCATTGGTGAGCATCAAACAATGTGAAAAGGAAAAGTATCTGAGAGTGATACAGATCATCTCATTTGTAAAGTAAGTATAGCATAGTTACTTAAAGTAGGGAAGCAATTTGCAACCAAAACAGGAACTAAGTTTTTATAACTGAAAATAACTGTCAACTAGCTGAAAGATGTGGCTGATTTTTAATAATAGCTGAATAAATGTAAATAGATATATGTATTTCTTATCTCCATCCCTTTTTTGTATATGAAATGCTTTGATATTTTTTAAAAAATGTTTGAATAAAAAATTCAAATCATTCTTAAACACAAAAGTAATCTGTGAAATATCTATGAATTCTCTCAAGAACTGTGACCCCTGGAAGTCAGAGTCCAGATTTAAATAAATCCTTCCCAAAACAACTATCTGTCAAATGTTAGAGAGCAGGATAATACTTTGCTGTTGTTGCTGTTCTTCAGAGCTAATATATGAAAGGACATGTATGTCTTCTGAATATAGCCTGGCTAGGGCATAACTATTCATTCAAGAAACATCTTCACAACTCATAATTAGAAAAATAATTGATTGAAAGAGCAATCGATCTCTGGATGCTCGGAATGAAAAAAATAGCTATATTAGGACTCCTTGCTCTCTTAAGGACTGAAACATTCAGAGGAGATTGGAGATTCTACAGGCTCCTATACTGCCCATTTTTATTTCTGAGGCAAAAAGAAAACACACTATCACACCAAAACAGAAGAACCAAGTAGGAAATACAGCCACAACATGTTTAACAATGCTTCTAGATAGGGACAATGTTAATAGAAAAGGACACACATTCTTTGAACTGGATAAACCAGCCATGACAGCCATTTTCTAAATGGGAACCCCATTGACAACCAGCCATATTAGCAGTTACTCTACTTTCTCAACATTCAAAATCATCAGCCTAAACAGGTTGTAGGCTATCATTAGTATGTAATAACATAGTAGTATGTACATATTACTATAACTTTGGTTACTATAATATTAAAATAACAATAGCATTTAGACTTATGTACCACTTTATAGTGCTCTACAGCCCTCTGCAAATGGTTTACAAAGTCAACCTATTGCCCCCAACATACTGGGTCCTCATTTTACCGACCTTGAATGGATGGAAGGTTGAGTCAGACTTGAGTCAGTCAGAATCAAACTTCTGGTGGTGAACAGAGCTAGCCTGTAATATTGCATTCTAACCATTGCACCATCATGCCAAAGGATGCAGAGATTCCACAATAAGAAACACATGCCTATCATTTAAAAAGAGATTGGACAGTATTTGTCTGAAATGGTATAGGATTTCCTGCTTGAGGAGAGGGTTGGACTAGAAGACTTCCAACTCAGCTCCTTTCAACTTGGTTATTCTGTTATTCATGGTGCTCTTTCTTACCATGTTGGTTTATTGTGTATATTGTGATTAAGCTGTAACTATAGCTAACAGATCTTTGAAGGTTGTATATAGGTACTGCAGTCTGGGTATTAAACAGCTAGATTGGAGACTATACAGACATCATGTATTATATATTGTCTGTCCTACATATAGGAAAGTTAGGTCTACTACAGAATCATCTAGGTCACTTATATTCTTATTTTGTCTTTTGGGGTATTGGGGCTGTTTCATTTCTCCACTATTATTGGTTCCACCATAAGTTTCATAAGCACAAACTTGCTTGCAACAGTATATATTATACTGACAGGTAATCACATTCTACTGAAAGGTTATGTTAAAGCAAAATAATTACTTAGTATGACCTTCCTGGGCAAGTGGCTCCAGGGATCATTTTTCAAAGCTATCTCCCTTTGAGTAAATGTAAGCATATATTAGACAGCATTCACTCCATATCTTCCAAAAACCTATTGTTCATATACATTGTTCCCAGTGTCCCAGTTGATACAGAGTATAATCAACTGCAATTTAACTAGGGCCCTTAAAGATAAGCTGGTAGCAAACATGGAAAAGTTCAGAAGCAACCACAATGGTTCTGGGATTTTCTTTTTCCTCTTATTAGACTTTCTAGAGTAAATGTGAAGTCAGCCTATTTTTATTATGGTCTGTCACATAGTCAGCCAGATTATTATTATTCCCACTGAATAACAGTTTAGTGGAAAAGGTGTATATTTATTTATTTACATAATTTCTATGACTTCTGAATCACCAAAAATCTGGCTTATATAAAAGTTATAAAAGATATTTTAAACAGTATAATTTTTAAAAAAAAAAATGGCCCTCGGAGACAAATGCTTCAAGCTTAATGTAAAAGTAAGGACTTTAGCACTTCTTTGACTGCTAAAGTCCATTCAGAACTGAGAGATGGAGGTATAAATTGAAAAAAAAGCCTTCTTGAAGGCTCTCATCCCTTGTCAAACTAACTATACACCATGGAAAAATTCTGTTTTGAAAGATAGTCCATATGATAACCAGAACAGCTTTATAGATCAAAAACCTAACTCTGATTTATTCTCAGGAGCCCATTATCAACTAATGCAGAGTATATAACCTGGAGTTTACTCTGCTGAAGCGGATCTCACATGTCAGAATGCTGCCTGAAGCATTCTACACCAACTGAAATTTGGGGTAATCTTCAATGGTAACTCCTAATACCATTGTTTGCAAAAATTCAACCTTGAGATATTGAGGTAGGACCCCTGCCCTCCTCCCCAAAAGGACTACAGTGGTACTTTTGTCAAAACGGAGCAGCTTCCCACATTCATAGACTCCATCCTGAAACTCACTCATGTGAGTCATGAATCTAAGAGTATCCCCAAGTTGCAAATCTCCCCTTTCAGGGACATGCAGTGTAGAGACTGATAAGAAACCTAGATAGGCTTGTGCAACAGGAACTTCATCTTTCTAGGATTCAGCTTTACATTAAACAACTTACAGCCTTCAGTAGTGATATGGTGCTTCCTTTTGAAGCAAGATATTATTTAATATAACGGTTTAATTCTAAAATCATTATTTCTATGGTTTTATATATCTGTCAAACAGCATGGGGGATAAAACTGAGTCCTGAGTGACTCCTGATATAACCATGGACTGAGTCACTCATTCTGATCATCACTAACTTAAGCTACAAGTTCAAGAAAAAGTGGGGCCACTGTGAAAGAGTTTTATTCTGAGTTCATCCATGCATTCCAGAAGGATATTATCATAAGTAATGGCAGCTTAAAGATCTAATAAGACTAACAGGGTAGTGCTTTTTTCATCTATTTCCCAACAGAGATCATCTACAAGAAAAACTAATGCAGTTCCCATACCATACCAAGACTGAATTCAATCTGCAAAATTTCTGATAACCAGCTTAATTCTGATTTTTTGCAAGTCCTACCACCTTCTTCAACATCTTCCCTAAAAAAAAGGAAGAATATAATTTGGGAAGAATTATCCAGGATTGCTGAATCGAGAGTTCACTTTTCGGGAGAAAGAATACCCACAACTTTCTTCAAAATGGAAGTATAATTTCTTCCCTAAAAAAAAAATGTTTGTCACATCTCTAATTTGGCCACATACACCTGAACTTTCTGAACAAGTCAGGTGGGGCATGAATCCAGTCTGTAGGTGGTGGGAAAATTGCCAAGATTCATGTCCACTTCTTTAGAATTTACAGCAACTCAACTCAATTAAATATGGCTTCACAAGAGGTACTGCAGTTACTTCATGAAATCTTACTAACATGAAGTTCAAGTCAAAGCAAATTGGAGTAATTTTATCAGAAGAATGCCACCTCATGGTCTGAAAGACAGAGAACCTATGGGAGAAAACACCAGCACTACCATCACCTGTCATCATCTCCAAAACTGATTAGACTCATGATAAAACTTTCCATTATATTGACACAACATTCTCCAGCACCTGTAAGAAACCAGACATATTCACAAGGTATCTGAGAATGAACTATTTTATGGGACCCGCCCCCCCAGTTATCATCTGAAAAAGGCCATGATTGCTATAAGGACCATGAAATCCTGTAGTACTCAAGATCTCACTTCTCAGATATGGAAATTGAAACCTTCCAAGATCTGCCAAGGGAAATCCCTCAGAAACACCTGGGCTTCCTACATAGGAGATGACTGATGAGTAAGACAGTGAGTGGTACAGCAGCAATGTTCTATCTTTGTCTGAATTCGAGAGGGAGGGCTCTATATATTTACAACTGAATTTGTAAAGTTCTTGCATTCACCTGCGGGCTAAGTGTGTGCTGATTGCACTTCAATTTTGTTGTGTAGCTTGGTATTAATAGTATATAAAACAGCTTGGTATAAGTAGCCACAAAGTTTTGTGTTTCGTGTGTCTCTTCTAGTATAGTATGTTCATTTTTTCAGTGTTTAAAATATTATTTTACAATTTCACAGATCATAGGATGCTTCTAATTAAGAAAAAGTTGATACAGTTGCAATAGAGAAAATAAAAGATTATGGCTGGTGTCTTTAATGTCCTATGTAATTTAATAATTGCTAATGTTTTTAATTATAGCTGATGTGGTTTTTCAAAAAAATTCTAATGCATCTTTTAGACTGATAATTCATTCTTCTGGTTTTTTATTCTCCAAAAGAAAAAGATCTAACTATCAATCAGCTTACCCAGCTTCCATAGACTATAATTTAATTGAAGACATACATCATCTATTATTTAAATTCAATCATCAATAGTTGATTAAGTTTGTTTCATAAGCATACAGATTAGGCAGTTTATCAATGCAGGAAGTTATTTGTATCAAATTGCTGCCTTTGAAAAAATTCTAACTTGACCACTGGGAAGTGTGAGATAATTATTCAGAGGGCTAATATAAAGCATACACGCAAGATGTTTCTAAAAACAAGATTATGGAGGGGGGGGGGTTCAGTGATGTGATGACGAAGCAGCAAGAGAAAAGCAGCTCCGCTCCTCAAGATGACTTTTAGAAGATTTCCGAAAAGCCAAAAGGCTGGTAAACCGTCCGAGAGGGATAGGTGAAATTGGAGGCATTCAGGCACAAGAGGACATTGGCAGAGTCTTCTGAAGGTTCTGATTCTCCTCATCGGAGACTTCAAAAGGGTGTGATGGGAGACCGATCAGTCACCATTAGTATATCATTTACCTGGAATGGTGCAAGGCACTTCTTAAATACAGTCTGGAAGGTCGAAGAATTTCATAAGAAATATGATATACTACTCAATGAGGACCAGCCAAGAGAATCAACTGAGAAACCTAAAGAGGGAGATGGAGACAACCAGACAAACAAAAAGAAACAACTAATAAAAGAGAAGACAACAGACAAAAAGAAAGAGACAGACAAGAAAGGTCATACCAGGCAAAAACAAGAGCAGACAAATTGAAATTGAATAAACAGGATGAATAATTTAAATGGCATTTTGTCACAGAATGTGAAAAGCCTAAATGAACCAACTAAAATACAGCAAATCTTCAACAAATTAATCAAGACAAACAAGGATATTACAATACGGTTTCCTCTCCCCCAAGCTCCCATTTCATGCTAGGCAATGGGCAACGGCTCAGAGTATCAGCATGTCCCACTGATGAACCTGGTCTGTGTACCAAAGTGTAGGAGTATCCTGACAATAATATAGACCACCTAATTAACCTTGGCGATAATGCTGGTGGTGTAAGGCGATCCCCCGCTAATATGCCCAGGAGAGGTTTATGGTCAATGACCAAGGTAAAATAAAGCCCAAATAAGTACTCGTGAAACCTGCGAATGACTGAGACTAAGGCTAGAGCCTTCTTGTCCAGCTGACTATAATTCCGTTCCACAGCTGTCAGAGTTTTAGAATAAAAAGCTACCGGTGCCTCAGATCCATTTGGCAGGCAGTGACTGAACACCACTCCAATGCCAAACGGAGAGGCATCACAAATAAGTGCCAAGGGTAAGGTGCTATTATACCTAATTAACACTCGGTCACTAGAAAGCAATTTCTTAAGATCGCAAAACACCTTATTTTCTGCCCTACCCCAAACCCAGGGGGTATAACAGTTTATGTAAGGGATTTGCAACAGTAGCCTTCCCCTTTAAAAAACTGTGATAAAAGTTCAGCAACACTAAGAAGGATTGTAACTCAGTTTTGTTCTTTGGAACGGGTACCTTCTGAATGGCAGCTACTATATCCTTCATTGGGTGAATGCCAGCACCATCCACTCTGTACCCTAAAAATTCTACTTCTGGCACCCCAATGCGACATTTCTCTTTTTGCAGTTTTAATCCAATTTGCTTAAATTTTGTAAACACTTGCTTGAAATGGTCTATCAGCTGGTCCCTATTTTCCACTGTAACTAAAACATCGTCAAAATACAGGACTGTCAGAGCACCCCTTGCTTGTAACCAGTGTTGGCTACAAACAGGTTCCTTGGGTACAAGGAAGGTGTGCAGAACAGAAGTGTCTGTACCAGAAAGTAGTAGCAAAGCACCAGCGCAGACTGCAGTGAGATGCAAAAGCTTCTTTACTCAAAACAGTCACAGTCCAGAAACAAAGTCAACAGTCCAGGTCAGAATAACACAGTCAAGCAGTCCCTCTACTAACCAGGTTAGTCAGTTGTTTATCCAGTATCTTCACCAACAAAGTTGGCCAGGA
>JANHFO010009832.1:4343-16536 GCA_032468095.1 Pareas carinatus | reverse complement strand
CCACCGGCAACCAATGCAGCTCACGCAGGAGGGGGGTCACATGAGATCTTCTATTAGCACCCAACATCCCCCGCACGGCCGCATTCTGCACAAGCTTGTTTTTTTAATGTTCTTGAAAGAGTAAGATTTTTACTTTGGTTACATTTTCATTAATAATGGGAAAGTTTTTCAGATGTTGAGATGCTTAGAACAGGGCCATGTATACATGGAATGCAATTTTATAATGATATTATTATATTTATAATTAATATTTATAATTATATATATAGTCAATTGTAACACAGATGCTCACACTAACAATACCAGCTTAAAAAAATTGCCCACCTTGTATGAAAATGAATTGCTGGTACAAATGGGGCATATTTTTTAGGACTTAATTTCTGTTAGAAGTGAAAGATGCAAGTATACATACTTATAACTAAAATTAGATGAAAGGATTTGTCCTCTGTATGTCCTGGGATTAACCTACAAAATGAAGGATCAATTTGGGCCCCATCTTAGAATGTATAAACATTCTAAGTATTGACATATATTAAGGAGCATTTTATGCTGTAGAACAAAACCAAAATATCAGATTTACCGTAGTTAAAGGAAAATGATAGTTATCAACTTGTGACATACATTAAAATCTTAAATATATATTTTCCCCTCTAGGTTGGTTCATTGACACTATTTGTTACTCATTATCCTCCACTGTGTGAGTTGGAAAGAGCCTATCCGACCCATGTTGGGAACTACCATATGTCTTTTTTAGTGAATGAAGATTATAGTAAACCAGAAAATGGTATGATATCAAATTGATCAGACTGACAACTTCTTTTCAACAATTCCTTAAAGCTGCTTTGTTGTCTATATCTTAGTTTCAGTCATCTTAGTAGGAGTTAGGAACAATTAATATGATTAAAGCTAAACTTAACATTACATATTTAGCAACAGAATTAGAATTACTGAGAACTAGGTGTCTGTGGTGGGTAACAAGGATATCTAAAATGAACATTTAGAAAAATCCCAAAATTCTTTTCTTGAAGGGATCTGTGGTATTGCAGATAACGTTTTGTCCTGAACCCCATAAGAGAAACTCTGAAGCACTTCTAGTTTTGAGGATTACGTTCTATAAAAATGCCAGACCATGTCTAGAATAATTTAATCAACATGGTCCGGAAAAGAAATTGAATATTCTGGAATTCTATTTGCAAAACTTTGGGATTTGCACATATCTGATTAAAAGGAACTTCAAAAAACTTACTAAAGGAGTTCATTGTAAAGTGACAATAAATATACTTTTTCTTTTTAGATTTTGAAGAACAAAACCATCCTGACTGTGTTACTTTCCTTTATCAAATAACTAAAGAAGTTGCTGCAAGAAGCTATGGTCTAAATGTTGCTAAACTGGCAGATGTGCCAAAAGAAATTCTTAAAAAGGCAGCTCATAAATCAAAGGAACTAGAAAGATCAGCTAATATGAAAAGGTTAGACAACAGATTGGTTTGCTTTGTTCTGTAATACAGTATTTATAAATTTCAAGGAGAAATGCAACTCAGAAGTGTGCATTTGTCTATGAGAGATGTTTTAAATATTTGCTAAATAAAGGGAACTAATTTTAGAAATAGATAATAGTATATGTTCTGTTCATAAAACTTTGTTTGCCCTGGAATTTTTTGAAATGTGATTTTTGGCTTGCATGTGTGTCTGTATCTACCTACAGGCATACATGCAAATCCACATAAATACAGAACTGTATAATTGGTAGACATTGAAAATCTCTAGGATTGGTTTTAAGTGAGGTTGGCAGCTCTATATTAAAAGCTGAGTATTGTGCAGATTTTTGCTTGTGTTTTCAATTTGCCTTCAGTACAAGGTTGCTTTCCTCTCAGATAAACATGATATGTAGTGATATGATATATGGATTCCCCACTTTAATTCCTATAGTCAGAATGTATTATTTACGCATTGACAAATATTTATCTATCCAGCTCTCAATGATTCTCAGCAATATAAATGCCAAAGCATAATGTTTTTTCTATTTAATTTTATTTATAGTATTATGAAGAATATATAAAAGCAGAATATATACTACTTTATTTAAACACATTACCTAGGCACTAGAACTGGGTAGTAAATAAATTATGTGTTTGTTACATATAAAAAAGTGCAACCAAGTAGGATAAAAATAGTCTTTTGCATTATCATAATACTGATTTTTTGGGGAGTCAACTTTTCCATTAGAGTAGCTTTCCAATATATTTGCCATCATTTAGAAATATTTATAATTTAAAGTTTTAATTCCGATAGTATCTCTTTTAATGTCTTTGCCACGTTTTCCCAATCATTCCCAATTCCTGCATATGTTTTCTACATTAATGTAGAAAAGAGTAACAGTCTAGAAATAGATAGAACTAAGATATTTCTATATTAGAGACCTATCTTTAATAGAAAAGAATGAATAGAACATGTCCAGCTGACCAGAAAAGGGATTGATGACAGTATCCCTTTATTTTCAGATCACTGAAACAATGATAAATGTTCTAAGATAAACAATAGGCTTAGGATATGATCACCCTTGAGTTGGGGCTGAAATAACTTGAAATGGTTCCATAGTGGTCACAAAGTTCTGAGCAACTCTGAACCCAACCTAAGAAGAGGAATTTAAAGTCCTCCAGATTCCAAATTTTGGAAATTTCAGCCACACATCCCTGGTACAATCCACATTCTCATCCATAGTAATGTAATATTAAAGAACTATAATGCCGGTACATTATTTCCTGTAATAACAGTACTTCAATGGTACTGTTGCAGCTTTTTACTATTTTTATTCATTTATTTATTTATTATTTTTCCATATTTATATGCCGTCCCTCTCCATGGACTCAGGGCGGTTTATTAATCCTAGTATCATCTGTGAGAATTCGGGAAAGAAAAAAAATACCCATAAAAATCAACCATTTGAATGGGAGAACTTAGCTTTCACAAACAGTTGGCATCTATTTTGTTTTGACAGCAGGTCAATGTGTGTAATCGATTATCATGTGCAGAAGAAACACTAGAATATACAGTCACCTTTGATAATACTTTTCTCCAGAAAAAAGAATCACAACACTTTAATACTTTTTAACTGATTAATCCAGTAGAAACGTTTTTAATATTTTTATTGCTTTTTAAAATAGTAACAGAAAAAGAAAAAACAAGATGCAAAACATAAAAATACATTCTAAAAATACACATGCTTTCAAAATAAATGGAAAAATACAACAAAAAAGTATAATATGTCATTTCAGCAAACAGTTACAATTCTATATATAATTATCTAATGCAAACATTTTGCAAATAGGTATGTGTGAAATGAAAATGAATATTCATTTCTAATACAGTTACGTAACTATCATGCTTTTTAACCTACTGTATTTTGTATAAATGAGTCCCGTATTTCACTCTATTTATCCGTACGAAGTTTATGTCTATAAGCAATCCGTTCATAAGTAGCAAGCGAAATCAGGTCTTCAATCCCTTGAATAAATGTGGACATACATCTATCTTTCCAATGTTGCAATATCAGTCTACCAGAGTGTGAACAGTAAGGGCACGGAGAATCATTTTTGTTGTCCAGTTGTCAACTGGACTAGATATATAATTCAAGAGAGTATACTCCTCTGAAAAATTTACCTTTTGTCACACAGTCACATTTATATAGTCCACTACCTTCTCCTCAAACGTAATAAGTATAGGACATTGTAAGAAATATGTTGTAAGGAAGCATTGTCCTTACATCTCTAGCAAAATGCTAGATAATCCTTTTCTAAGGAAGTGTAATGGAGACAGTAATTTTTAAAAAGTAATTTTAGTTGTAAAAGTCATAGTTTAAGGTCTATTGACATTCTTGCTATAGAAGGTAAGACACTCTCCTGTTGTCTACGTAATACAAGTTAACAAAAAGTATGCAACACAACCATAATATAGAGATAGTCCTCAATTAATGACAGTAATTGGGATTTGAATTTCTGTCACTAAGTGATGCAGTCATAAAGTGTGATGACATGTGAGTCTATCATTTGGCAATGGCAATCCTGACAGTTCCTATTGCTGTCATTAACTGAAACCCATTAGTTGTTAGGTGAGGACACTCAAGCAATTCCTGGTTTGGTCCCTCCCAGACCCACCCCTCAGTAAGGTAAGGGATTGTCTCCTTTTCCTCCTCCTGATTTCCTCCCTTGCCTATCTCCACCAATCTCTTCCCTTTGGGCTAGCTGCCTACCTGCTGCCATTCACACCACACCACACATCACTATTACACTACCCACGGCTTCTTTCACAAGCTATCGAAGCCTTTGTTAACACTCTGGCTAGAAGGTCCATTTTTGACAGCTAGAGCTGCCTTTCACACAACAGACTTCTTTCACAAAAGAAGGCTCCGGGTGGGATGTGAACAGAAGCCCTGGCTGCACCAATGTGAAAGAATGTAGCACAAAAAATGGACCTGGCCAGTACAGTAGTGGTGCACAGTAGAGCAGGGCCAGCTAGTAGCAGGCAGATGGCCAAAAGATGGCCATAAATGGGATGGGCTTGATTGGGCCTGAATTTAGTTTATATGATTGTAGGGGCATTGCAGTGGCTGAAACTTTGAGACCTCGACATAAATTCCACCATTCTGTGCCATTGTTAATTTTGAACAATCACTGACAGAATTGATACTGAGCAAGAACTACCCATAAATAATAGCGATTAATAAGAAAGAAGGTTATTCTGGCTTATAAAACCCTGTAAAAAAAAGAGTTTAAGGGACTTTTTAAACTTTAGGAAATCTGAAGATACACAGTATTAGAGAGGGAGTTGATTCCAGAGAATGGGAGCTAAATGGGAAAAAATGCTAAAATGTGTCAATTTTAACATGAAGGAAAACTAACTGAGCTTAATTGCACAATGAAACTGAGTATGTAACCTTTTAATTTAAGTTAAATTTAAGCTAACCTTTAAGTTAAGGTAAGACTATTTCACTGAATTTTCTGCATGGATTTTAGTCAATTTTATTGCTGTTCTTATCACTCAAAGTATGCCATTTTCATCTTGCATTATCAAATAGGAAAGTATATCACTGTGTTTATCATTCATTGTATATAAATATTTTCAGCATATGAAATAAGAGAGGAGATACTTACATTTGATGGTTGATGGGGTAATACTTTTTAATATCAAACTGTTTGGATTTTTTTTAGAGAAAGCTTGATGTATTTTGCAAAACTATGGAACACTGATGACATTGAAGAACTTCGAAGTTGGAAATGTGCATCTGAAGTAGATAATGATTTCAGCCAATTTCAAAATTCCACAGAGCTCTCAAACTAAAAATGAAAATAGCATACAAGGTTTAATAATATCACACACAAAAATAAATAGATGTGAATAAAGAAAAATGTAATATTTATGAATATAGTGATAGATTTTTAATAACAATGCCTCACATAATCGTTTTTGGTATTGAATTTCTGTAAACTAACTTCAAGAATGAGTTATGCAAAATGAAGTACATAAGCTAAAATAGTATAGCTGTTAGAAGCTCCTAGTGTCTCCCAGCCATGTTAAAAGCAATTTAAATGACCTTTAATCTCATTCTATTTTCATAATAGAAAATTATTTCATCTAGATAATAATTATTAGATAATTTTTCATCTAGATTGGCATTTGTGGAGTGGAAAGAAATGAACAGGTAATCAAAAGGTACTTCTATGTTTTTTCTCCTCCGAATAACAGCTTGATGGAGGAGTTTGTTTAGGAAAATACATAGAATATAAAGGTCCTTTTCCCTAGTACCATGATATTTTTACTTTTAAAGCAAGTGACTTAGTACACCAATTCACAATGGTACACCTTTTCACCTTGTCAAGCTCTTGTAGCTAGAAATCATTGCAAAATATATTTTACATAGTATCATCTTGACACAGTCATGGCCAATTATGAGAGCAAAAATGGTTCATGTGACATTATTGAATTTCAGTCTGTGTTTTTGTACTAAACTTCAATTTTTAATTTTTCGAATTGCTTTTTAAAATCTGGTGACTTTATATGCTGAAAATAAAAATATTGTTACACTTTTCTATATTATGTCTCAAGGCACCAGATTTCCCCCCCTGAACCGTATGTATCTAAAAAGCTTTTTCCTATTTGATGGATAATTATGATTGTTGATGGAAATATAAAAATTATGCAACTATAAATTATATTAAAATAAATTTCTATTTATACCTGGCTGTGAAAAATGTGTTCATTTCTAAAACAACTATAATAGCAGAAGAATAAATTTCTTTGGGTTTCACAGATGCAAAAGAACTTCTTATTATAGAATAGTACAGAATGAAGTGTTCATATTTTATATTACTATTCTTTTTGAAGAAGTGAATTGGTCTTTGTTCTTCCTACAGAATAATCTTTATATTAGAGTTAGCAATCTTCAATCAGTGGCAGTTAAAGTTCATCAAGAAAGTGGTGAGATGGGTGGGAAATCTGAAGAGAAAGAGACAGACAAGTATATTTGAAAACATATGAACTGGAATGGTTTGTGAAGTTTCAAATGGTACTCGCTACAGCCGTCTAAGATAAAAACATAAACTGGAAAGCTCTAATACCAATCTTCTTTATGGTCTCGCCCATAATTTGTTTATGGTGTTCGGGATAAAGAGTATAACTTTAAGGTTGCAGCTATGAATGAACCTGAATTTACAGGCTCAAACAAAGCAGTTAATTTGAATACATCAAACTTGGAACAGATAACATTTATGAGATGTCAGGTATCTCAGACTATTAAACACATAGAGTAACAGTAAATTAATAGTGACTAATATTTATTTAAAATTTCTTTTGAGGCAATACTAAATTTTGTGCTGACTGAAGGAACCTCCAGAAAGCCTTTTACTCCAGTTCTTTATTATAAGGGAATTCAGACATATTGGCTGGCTGTACACATGTAGCCGAACTTGTCATGCCATGCTAGTGTCTTGTTTGGGAAAAGCAAGCCTCAGAAAACTGATAGGTTGCCAAAAAGAGAAAAAATTGCCCCAGATGGCTACCGAACTTTACACGCTTCCTCTGTTGATTATATCTGGGGGAGTTGTTGCCATGCAACTGCAAATATATGCAAATGATTGTCCAATTTTTAAGGGAGTACTTAAAAGTGCTGATAAGAATGAAGGGATCTAGATTTCAAGAGACACTTGATTATGGGGACTTGAGGACTTTTGTTAATCACAAAATTGCAAACTATTCTCCCATTTTATTTATACATACATACATTTAAAATCATGAATGTTTCTCAAATCATGATGGTTTGCAACAGAGAATACAAACCCCGCCCCCAAATTCCTAAACTAACAAAATTTAAAAAGCTCTTCTACCACCAATGCCCAAATGGTCTGAGGAAAAATGAAGTGCATTCTTTAAGGAAAGATACATTTATGCTGGCTGAGGAATTCTGGGAGTTGAAGTCCACAAGCCTTACAGGGACCAAGGTTGGAGACCTCTGCACTAGTAGACAAGTGTGCTAGTAGCTGCCTCTTGAACAACAGTCTGATCTTGTCTTTGCAGTTTTAATAATCAGGAACTTGCTAGGAAGAAAAGAGATCACTACAATCAAACCGGGAGATACCCGGTTTATTATTTATTGTTTCCTGTGACTGAAGCAAGATTCCTCCTGGTGATTTCCTAATTACCAAAGCTCTGTTTTGATAGGAACCAAGCCAGAGCAATTCCATATTGTGCACTGGTGTGATTAAAGTATAATCCCATTTCGTGCCAATGGAGTCTATCTGTGCCAAATTGTGAACAATAAACCAGATTTTTTTCTTTTGCAATGCAATCTCTATATCAGCATGCTAGTTTGTGAATAAGTGTATTACTATGTGCTAAAGCATTCACTATCTATAGCAATTAGTCTTGCAATTGTTAACCATCAGAATCATATTAACACAATGCAGTACATTTCTTTGCAATTTTCTGAATATGCAAGCATGTGTTAAATGATGATGATAATGAGCTCAGTATGGAGAGATCAGGCATGATTCTGTTTTATATATTTGATTTTGTAAAGGTACCAAAAGTTGTATGACAATGAATCTAATGCTTTTTAAAAAAATCTATAGTATTTATTTCTCTGAGAGTCAGTTTGGTGTAGCGTTAAGGCATCCAGCTAGAAACCAGGACATCATGAGTTCTAGTCCTGCCCTTGGCAAAAGTCAGTTGGGTGACCTTGGGCCAATCACTTTATCTCGCCTTAGGAAGGAGGCAATGACAAATAAAAAAAACCTTGCCAAGAAATTGCAGAGACTGTCCAGACAGTCTCAAGAATTGGATTCATGATTCTTCCATGACTGAATGAAGGGAAAAAAGTATTTATTTAATTGGCACAAATCTCTTTAAAGGCATGAGGGTTGGTTGTTCTTTTTTTTTTTTACTGAGAAATGAAGTGAATTAATATAACTAGAGAAGTAGGAATTAACACCCATTTAAAGATTTTAAAATTGTCATCAGTTTATAAACTACCATTTTTAATATCACTGATTTCTATAAAGTGATACTGAAAATAACATGTCAAAAAAAATTCTTTATTTATAGTTTCAGACTGAAAAAGAGTCAAATAAAATGCACCGCATCTGCAGGAATAAAGTACATTGTCATGAGAAATAATTCAAGACCGCCTTTATTGATATCCTTGAGGAGTTGCTGTTCCAAATGAAGTAGACATACTCTTGGCTGAAAACTGGAGTCTGGAAAATAGCTGAGTGAGGAACAGATAAGAGAGGATTCATATCCAGTGGAATCTCTCTAAGAAAGATAAAGTTGAAATGGACTAAGTTGATAAGAAGAAGAGAGTGGAATTGAGAAAGTGCACAGAAGGAAAACTTGTAATGGACCAAAATGGATTTAGGAGTCTTGGAGACTGAAGAGGTTTCAAACAGATTTAAAATCCCTGAAGAGTAATTAGTACAAGGATTGCTGGATACTGAGAATGACACAGTATGGGATCTGAGTACTACAGTGTTTTTCAAACATGGCAACTTTAAGATCCGTGGACTTTATCTCCTAGAATTGCAATCCACACATCTTAAAGTAGCCATACCTCCCTCTGCTCTTCTTGGGTGAGTCTGAACTTTCTGATTCTGTTGCGATTCACACAGAATTGGGAAAATTCGGTAAACAGACAAAATCTTCTAAAAAGCCTCACTCACCCAATTCCATTCAAAGAAAAAATAAAGTTTCTATGACCCCCCCCCCCACACGCACACACCACCCCCGTAACAAACTCTGAAAAGTGAGGCCTTTTCCATATCCATTGCCTATGAAACATCCCCTGGACAAAAATACTAGCCTTCTATTATTCTCACCTTTTATAATTATATATTTATAATTATATATTCTCGCCTAGCAATTATTTTTTTTCCTTATTTGGACCGACCCAAACAAACAATATCCTAAAGTATTCCTTTTGTGTTTCCAGAACATTTCAGCCTTTCATAATATTCCTTCGGCACAGATTTTGCATCTCAACTGTGCTTGTCTCTTGTCTCATTGTCAGAAATTAGCTCTGCTGCTTCGGATGCTGTGCTTCCCAGAATAGTACAATTGTTGCTGATCGGAGAATTCTGTATTTATTCTTTCATAAGGCTCAGAAATGATTATTATGTTGCTG
Source organism: Pareas carinatus (assembly GCA_032468095.1). NCBI lineage: Eukaryota > Metazoa > Chordata > Lepidosauria > Squamata > Pareidae > Pareas > Pareas carinatus. The sequence goes on along the minus strand of JANHFO010009832.1, from coordinate 6,866 downwards.
TAACTCCTCCTGTGAAATCCAATTGGCTTCCTCATCTATATTGTTACCTAGTGCTGAGACTGGAGACTAAGCATCTAACTTATGTTCTGATAATTTCCATTTCTAATTTAGGGAACAGGTTTACATTTCCTCTTTGCTTGGAAATGTATTGACCACCTGAGATTGTAGAGGACCCACTTAATGTGCTAGTGCAAGGTATCATTTTTTAAAGAATCCCAATTCTCATGCTCCTAATCTTATTGAAAATAAGATTCAAACTATCTCCGACCTCTGTGCTTTCCGCCCCGCAGTAAAAATGCACCTCTTTAGCCAGGCCGGTCTGACCTAGTCACACACACCCCTGCGAAACGTTTAATATTTTGAATCTTAAATTTTAATTTGGTTCTTAAGTTGGTTTTAGCATTAGGTTGCCTAAATTTTCCAGCCATATATAATATTTTGTTTTAATTGTGTTTTAAATTGTGTATTTCATTGTGTACTTGTATGTTTTTATCGTCTGTACACTGCCCTGAGTCCCTTTGGGAGAAGGGCGGTATAGAAATTTAATAAATACAAATACATGAAATTCTTGGATTTAACCAGCCACTATGTCATTAAACCTCTCGCTGTGTGAAAAACTTTATAAAATAAAAGAGGTCCGCTAACACTTATTTCAACACTTAACTCCCAGTTCTATTAGATAGGTGTGTCCCATTATCATCAACATCACAGATAAGGAAGAAAGAAGTTGGACTGTCAAGGACAAGCCATCTCTCAAGACATTTTCTTTCCACACTGTCCCAGAGGGCTTCTCCGGAGGTCCGGATGGCTCCTTCGGGGGCTGCAAAGTGATTTCTGGCTGCCTGGAGGGCTTCTTCGGAGGTCTGGACGGCTCCTCCCGGAGTGGTGGAGTGCTCTCTGGCCACCGAGAGGGCTTCTCCGGAGGTCCGGATGGCTCCTCTGGTGGCGGTGAAGTGTTTTCTGGCCGTCCGGAGGTCTTCTCTGGAGGTCCGGACGGCTCCTCCATGTGTGGCGGAGTGCTCTCTGGTCACCTGGAGGGCTTCTCCGTAGATCTGAACAGCTTCTCTAGGGGTGGCAGAGCACTCTCTGACCGCCCAGCGGGCCTCTCCTCTGGCTTGCTAGTGAAGAATTATTTTTTTTACTTTCCTGGGTGAAGGCGGACATGCCGACAGAGATGGCTCTGGGTGCCGGCTGTGGCACACGTGTCATAGGTTCGCCCTCACTGGTATGTGTAATAATATACTTCCCTATCTAAGCTATCTTATTTACCTGGAAGACACTACACCATGCTTTTCCATTATATCCCTTTCCCAAGTGCTTCTCTTACATGACATGGGACTAGAAATCAACTATGACGAGCATTTCCTTCTGTATAGGCTACCATTTTAACAGAAGGAACAATCAATGTTAGAAAGGGACCCATATTTCTCCTGCCTTTGCTCTGCCATTATCCAAGTTTTTGACCACAGTAGCCCAGACTCTGTAGGAGGAAGCAGTACAACAAGATAAAGGTTTATGGAATCGATAAGGGGTACATCCAAAGATAGGGGAAATGATCATTCCCTAACAACCAACTCAGCCATATTTCGTAAGACATTCATAAAAAAATGTGCATCTTTCAGTCATACCCTCATCTGGAAAAATAGAGCCTGCCTGTCATGTGTGTATATCTTGAGTAAGCGTATTTAGGGCGCCAACTCCATGAGATCAACATTATAATGCAGATTACCATCCAAGGTTTACTTCAAACCATTCAGAAAGGAACAAAAACAATGCTGTTTTGACAGAATGTAGACACTGAGGAGAGTTACAGGCTGCCTTTTACTTCAGTTACTTGCATTAATTCTGGTGATAGTTTTTAATTCAAGAGATACTGGTTTTATGGAGACAGTGGGATGTTTGAAATGTACTTTGTGATTCTTTTTACTATATATCAATTAGACTCATTGTGATCAATCAGTATATAAATGTTTCTTAAAGTGTCGTTTGTACGTTGTATGTATTTTATTGGCTGTACACCGCCCTGGGTTCCTTCCGGGAGAAAGGCTGTACAGAAATATAAATATAAATACAGAAATATAAATATAAAATAAATAAGAATGGATCTTTTTTGCACCTTGTAATTATCAGTGCTTAGGTTCCTGCAGCTGAGGCAGGACAGAATTCCAAGTTCTATGTTCTACTTTTCTATCTTTTCGGAATGGACTTTACAATAATTCTCTTGATAGAAATCCTTCTGAGAATCCATCAGGACAGTTGCATTCTCAAATAAAATATAAAATAAAATATAAATGAATAGCCTTGACAACCATAACTTATTCTCCTACTACATCTTGCTTTAGAATAATTTTTGCTTCCTGAGCTGGCTTGAACTACTATACTGATCCCTGCCCTGAATCTCTCCCTCATTCTGTTCATGTTGATGTCAAGTCTTTCAGACTTCTGTCTGGCCCAGTAACACCAGGGGCCCATCTTGATGACGGATCCTAGGATCAAGAGGGATGGCAGGCGGCCAATTCCCCC
>JANHFO010009831.1:10259-21360 GCA_032468095.1 Pareas carinatus | reverse complement strand
CCTCCCTAACGAGCCCTGGCCTATCAATGGGCCCCCTGCACTCCTCTGCACCCTTGCGAACTATCCCACCCGAACCCTTAAAACCCTATTTAAAACCCCCTTTAAAAATCTGCGTAGCCTAAATTTACTGGCCGATGGTAGAATCATTTGCTGAATGAAAAATAAGAGCACTTCTAAATTATAGAGAAAGGGAAAGACTCAAAATTATTCCTTCTTCCTAATTGCTTTTAATATACACTGAGATAGCAATCTTAGTAATTCATTATTTTCACTGAAATCTCGCATATTAAAAAATGCCTCCAGGGCAACAATTGCCACAATCTTCCTTGAACTCTATTACCAGGACTGACAATTTAAATATAGGATCATAACACAAATGGTTTATTTTATTATTTTTGCTACGTAAGAGGAAATGAATAAAGAGAGTCAAAACATTATCAGTCATCACAATTTACAGAAAAATTAAAATCTATAAGAATAATTTCAATCTACAAATATAAAAACTATTTCAAGAAAGTATGAATTTCATGTGAAAGCAAACTGCCAACAAATGTCACTGTCAGTCTATCTGTTGCTTATAATACCTCAACCTGTCAACATGTTGTCTGTAGTTCTATTTCATAATTTCAGATCTTTCTAACGTGATCATTGTACACATGACGCCTAAGCAGTAAATAAACTATAGATGATTATTTTAATAGCTTTTTATTAGCTAGTCAGTGAACACATATGTATTATCAACTTTAATAATATATCATGTTGTGCTAAAAATTGTAGGGCATCATGTGTATAACAATATTTTGAAGAACCAAGGTCTATATCCAACCTTCATTGAAATGAGTGTTTGCAGAACTAAAGATTCTGATTTATAAAAATTCCATTATGACACTTGGTATTAGCAACAACAATTTTCTATATATTTCTGGGTTTTGCAGTCCAGATCCAGTAGTCCTATGAATACTGCAGCAGCAGCAATAGATCAGCCAATGGAAACCGCCTTTTAACTTGGGTCTCCGATACAGTTTAAATGGAAAGACCAGCCATTAAGATAAATATCCTAATCCCATTCACACACACACACACATCATAGGTTGGATAAAGGTTTTATTTGAGACTTTCAAAGCCCTGAATAGTCTTCTGCAGAAATCCCTATGCCAACAAACATACAACCCCCCCCTTGATTTCACAGTTCAATCCAGGAACAAACCCAACACCAGTCCACAGGCAAGACAAGTTCACAAGGCAGAGGCAAGGCTAAGTCTGTGAACCAAGTCCAGAGGTCAAGGTACAAGCCAGGGTCCAAGTCAGGAAAGAAGATTCAAGGCAAGAGGCACAGAGGATGATGAATGTAAAGCAAGGAAATAGACGCGTTGTTTCACTCCGATTGCTGAGCTAAATAGCCTCTCCCTGGTGCAGTCCATCAAGAAGGGCAAGGCTGTTGCTTCACAAGTAGTCTGATCGACCTTCGTTGACCCTGCCTATGCAGTCTTGGATCAGGAGGAGGAGGAAGGAGTTCTTCCTCATCTATGCTGGCCAACTGCAGCTGTGTGGTGTCTCCAACCAAGCCAGCTGCAGCTGTTTTTTCTCCTGTCCCTAGTTTGGCCAGCTGCTTGTTTGCTTGCTCCCACTTGCAATTGCTCCACAGAGTTCAGCCTTACTGCTCCTGACTTGGAACTTCTGGCAGCCTCTGGATGTTCCTCCACATCCCTCTCTGCCATGCATGGAACTGTCTCTTCTTTATCCAAATTGTATCTGGAGAGGCATCCGGAAGGCGTCTGGAGAAGGCGTCTGGGGAAGCCATCACACTACGCCTGCACTATTTCCAGGTATTAAGTAGGAATCACACCCAATGAAATTTAAAATACTTATTCGTTATTCAATTACTTTGGCTTTGCTTCACAAAGTTTCACTTTCTCCCAGTAAACTATGTTCAGGTTCATTTTTCACTTTAAAATGAGTTTTGAGTGCTTATGCACTTTTAATTCAGTGATGAATAATGTCCAACTTACAGCCATCCATTTTGCAAGAATTAAATAGGTTTTGCACCATAGACGATCGAGGGTCTATTTAACCCTAAACAGAGTCTTAAACCCGTGGGTGTGTTGAACGCGGGAGTGAGGCTGACTTGCCCGCTTCCCTGAGAATCAAATCTCATTATTTATTTATTTTTATTTTATTAGATTTTTATTTGTTTATTTATTTATTTATTAGATTTTTATACCACCCTTCTCCTCACGGACTCAGGGCGGTGTACAGCAAACTAAAATAACACAATCACAAAAATTAAAATATGTTAAAACAAAATATTAGGAGGCTGCATTAGATAAAACCAAATATAAGACCAATTTAAAACCAAATTAAAATCAGTTTAAAATTATAAAAACAGTGGCTAAAAAGCAGGAGGAAGTAGGGGCCGGACTAGGTCAGTCCAGCTTGGGTGAATAGATGTGTCTTCAGGGCACGTCAGAAAGCACGGAGGTCAGATATGGTGTGTATTTCTGGGGGGAAGTCATTCCAGAGGTTGGGTGCTGCCACAGAGAAGGCTCACCCCCTGGGGGTCGCCAGCTGACATTGTCTGGCCGACGGCACCCTGAGGAGGCCCTCTCTGTGAGAGCGGACAGGTCCGTGTTAGGTATTTGCTGGTAGAATGCGGTCCTGTAGATATCCAGGTCCTAGATAATTAGCACAAGCCTTCAGCCAGGGACAGATCCGGGAAGCACTCACAGCAAGGAGGAATGCAAGTGCAGGGAAATCCAGATAACAATGTCCAGTCTGAGGTCAGAATACCAGAGTACAGAAAAAACAGGGCCAGCCCAAGTTCAGGATACCAAAACAGAGAAACCGAAGTCAGGATGCAGGGACAGAAGCTGAAATTAAATCAGTTGCTAAAGCTGAGCAACTGTTTGAATACTTAGCCTTTTATTCTTCTTTTGAGGGTGGAGGCCTCCTGCCACCACCACCCTGGCGACGCCCAATAGAGTGGCCAGCTGTTTCTCTCTGAGTTTCCCTGCGTAATCTACGCCTGGTTCTGGCATCAAGGAAATCATCAGCAGCTGAGTTTGTAACAGCCTCTGACTCTGTGCCAGCATCTGCTCCCAGCTCCTGTTTATCTTCCACAGTTGTTTTGTTGTTACATTCAGTTTCTTCCTCTGCTGGAGGAACTAACAATACAGGTGTGGGGGAGGGTGGCCGGACCAGGCTTGATACAGCAAGGGAGTAGGGGCCCTCTCCCACTGATTCATTATCAGAATCCTCATTCTGCAACTGAGTTGAGGCACAACAAAAACATTACATGAAGGTCACCCGGGGGATAGTAAAAATGAAAGCGCTGGCAAGAAGCTATGTATGATGGCCCAACATGGACAAATAAATTCAGGAATGGGTCGCCAACTGCGGCCCATGCCAAGAGTCATGCCCAGCACCACCAAGGGCCCCGACCCAGAAGTGGGAATGACCCCTGTCTCCATGTTGGGCCATCATAGATTTTGCGGACTACTATTTTAAGGATAATAAAAGGGAGGATACATCTCTACAAAATAGATAGAGAATGAGAGACAGACAGAGAGACAGAATCACAGAGAGAGAGAGAGAGAATGAGAGAGAGACAGAGGGAGAGAGAGGCAGACAGACATACTATTCTGGTGCTCCACTCCTTCCTCCTCATTTGCTTGCTGACTTGGCCAAGCTCTGGGTGCCCCTGCTGCATGGGTTGGGGTTATATGAGTTATGGTCCCTTTAAGCACCTAACTGGTTGGTTTGCAAAATGGCTGACTAGCTGAGTCATGCTAATTGCTTAGAACCAGGATACTGATTATAAAAGCATGAGACTTGAGAGCACTCTCTCTCCTTCGATATTCTACGACTCTGCTTTGCTTCTGTATTTGATCCTGTGTGTTGCCGCTGAAGATTGCTGATCAACTTTGTTGGTGAAATTGCTGGTGAAGACTACTTGCTAACTTGTTTAGTAAAAGGACTGCTTGACTGTGTATGATATCTGGACTGTTGACTTAGAAACCTGGACTATGTTTACCTTTCTGTTTATAAAGACTTTTATACCTACTGTACCTTGTGCCTGTGTGATACTGGTTTCCATCGCTATTTCCTAGCCCACAGCGTTTTTTGCTGCATGCACTATCTGCTTGTTCCTAACATTGGTTCTAAGACTAGAGAGCTAACAATCTGATATGCTCAATCTTCTTTGGGCTGTTTGCTCTTTCTGTTTCACCTTAGGCTTTTTTTTCTCCCCCGTGTAAATAATTTTCCAAAGTTTCAGAAGTTGTGAAAGTCAGTGTTTATGGGTAGATGGGGTTCCCCCCTCCACTGTACAAAATCAGCCCTCTCTACTACACAATCACAACATAAAGGCTGTGTAGGGAAACCGAAGGATGGGACATGAATTTGCCAAACTACCCTCCAGCACAAAACATTTCGGAAAGCATTTCAAGAATTTACCAGCCAGTCTATTATGGACCATCTGCTGCTATTTCCCCCCCCCCACATGTTGATCGAAACCAGAAAAATTGCACCATTTCCAAAATTAGGCCCATATTACAAAAATATTTTTAAAAATCCTCTCTGAACATTAATTCCCCTCCCAAAAAAATATCACATTAGTTAGAAGTTTTAAAGCAGAGACTAGATGTCTGCATATCATGCAACCTAGAGCAGCCTCTATCCTTTCTTAGCAGAAAGTGGACTAAATGTCTTTTCGTCTCTCTTTCAGTCTGTGATTTTATGATATTTGATGACACTTGAGCACATTGGGCTGCCTAGAAAAATGAGGCAACACTATGATTCCAAATCAGGATTTCCCCCCCTTCTGTATATGCATTGTGGCCAGTTCAGCCATCTTTGGACAAACTGTTTTGTCAGCATTTGCCTCAGAGTCTGTGAAAAGGCACCAATTAGGTTTGTCAGGCCTTCTTTCGAAGCCTGAAGATGTATGTAATCGAGCTGAGGAAATCATCCATCAAGCCCCGAGGAGGGTCCAAGGCTTGTCACAAGGACTCGGTATTGAGTGAACCTGCAGTCTCTCTGGACCGTCAGGTTATGGAGAACATTATATCATCCCTAGTCGATCCTGAAGCTGAAGGAAGTGAAAAATGAGACTGAGGAGGTGTTGATTTGAGATATTGACCAGGAAGAGCTTGCTCTGAGATGCAACATATTGCATATAAGCTCCTAGATACATCACTGGGGCTGCAGAATCAGGTTAGCAATGATTAATGAGCATTAAGAAAGATAGCTTCCAAAGATAGAAATAGCCAGGAGTCCATCTTGTCCAGCATTCTCCCTCCCAGCTCAGGTAATCAAATGACTTTGGGAAATTCACAGGGAGGATTTTCGCCTGAGGCAGAACCTGTAACTTAGCAGATGCCATGTTTTCTTTGCCTTCTTTGCCTCTCCTGCTAGGACTGGAAATATTCATACCTGAAACCCAAGAGAGCTAGAGGTCTTCAGTATGAACAGCATCAGAGTACGTGAAGGCTCTTGTTGCCTTCCTAGGATTCCCTTTGTTATACATGGAATGTAAAATAGGAGAGTTGGAAGGGACCTTGGAGGTCTTCTAGTCCAACTCTCTGCTAGAGCAGTGATGGTGAACCTTTTAGAGAGCGAGTGCCCAAACTGCAACCCCAAAGTCACTTTTTAATCGCAAAGTGCCAACATGGCAACACACGGCCCCCGGGGCCATCAGTGACCCTCCCATATGCTCTCGCCCTGTCCGCGGCCTACATGAGTTTATCGTGGGTCTTCTGGCGGTCTACCCCAGCTTCTGCGGCCCACTGTGAATTATGCTCCCCTCCAACCTAGCTCCTCTCCTCTCTCACCTTCGCCACAGACTCTGCATCACATTTAAGCCGCTCGCCTTACCCCAGACAGGGGAGGGAGGAAGTGCTCCCATTGAGTTGCTGGGCAGAGGGGCAAGTGAGGTCAGAAATATCCTCAGGCGCACACGAAAAAGGGGAAGGCAGCCCCATGTCCCTCTGGCTTTCTAGTAAAGAAATCTGTGCTGGGGCGACTGTGTGTGGTCCACAGAAAGGGCTCTGAGTACCACCTCTGGCACCCGTGCCTTAGGTTTGCCACTACTGTCTTATACTATGTCAGATAAATGATTGCCTAGTCTCTTTTTCAAAGCCTCCAGGGTTGGAACATCCACAGCTTCTGAAGGCAAGTTTTTCCATTGTTTGTTTGCTCTCGCCATCAGGAAATTTCTCCTTAGTTCTTTTGGTACTCAGAGAGACACTACTTTGAACACAGAAGTTCCATGTGGAAAAATTACCAACATACATATGTGTGCCCCCCGTCTCCCCTCCCCCCCATGGATCTTATGTTTAACGTCACTCCTCCAGTCTGCCAGCATCAAGCAACTCTGTAGTCTGATGAGAATAACCTCCCAGATGCACAGAGGGTATTTTGCCTTATGCAAATAGAATACACAAAGGCTGTATTTTGAATTAAGACCAGGGGATGGAGGACTTTCCCTGTTCCTACCCCCATACCATGATGCAGTTCCATACTGGCCCTCCCATAGTTTCTTTGAAATGGAACATGCCATAGACAACTAATAACTGAACAACAATGTTGATTGCTCTCTGAATATATCTGGAAAATGCCAGGTTGGAAAAATTAGCTTTATGGAATTGAATTATTTGTGTTACACTAAATCAGATAAAGTAACAATTCCTTTAGCTAGACATGGGGCTGAGATGGAGGCTGCTTATAGTGCAACTGATTCCCATTCCCTCTAGCCATCAGACTAGCCTTTCGAGTTCTTTGGGGTCCAAAATAAATTCTTGGGGAAACCCCCATGTTACTCCAATCTAATAAAGCTTTTAAAGCACCCTTATCTTTTTGTTAGAGTTACATTTCCATGCATTTTGGATAAGGTTGTAATACAGTTACAATTCTGAATCCTTTGGTTTGAAAGAACTTATAGAAAGTCAACAAAAGACTTTAGGGGTAAATGCACATGCAAATATGGATTAAAGAGTTAATTAAAGGCTCAAGATCTAGCTGTAACTCATCTGCTGCAGAAATTCTGAGCAAATGTTCTTTACTCATCTATAGATCATGGACCCAGAGCAGTGGCATAATAAATAACCCTCTCTAAATTTTTAAAGATAAGCCTTCGAACACCATTAATAACAGCTTTGGTGCCATATATCAAAGTGAAGTCTTCCCATTATAGTTGATGTCTGCTCTCTGGTCCCCTCCTGCTCCTATTCATAGCTCAACGTTTCTGTTTTCTGAAAACCAATGTTAACTTTTCATGGAGTTTCATGCCAACTAGCCCCAACTATTCCATCCCGCAACTGTACTGCAAAATGAAAGCCAGAGTAAGACTTGAAAATATCCAGAGTAGAGATGAGGTAACACAGGAAATCAAATAGGAGAGTTAGTGAACTTGGACTGAGAAGATCAGATTCCAGTCCACTAGCCTCTAAATTATAAGTAGAATTAGAAGAATTAGAATTAGAATTAATTTGCCAAGTGTGTCTGGACACACAAGGAATTTGTCTCAGGTGTACATGCTCTATACTTTCTTTCACACAGGCTATAATTGACAAACTGTGATTACAATCATAAGATGCATTCATAATCATAAGGTACATTCATCATGTCATCATGTTACAAAGTACAATCATCATGTCACAAAGCATTTCATTATGTCATAAAACACATTCATTATGCCATACTATACTTTTAAAAATAGTCTATATTTGAACAGTCATAGAATGCTAATAATCAATTTACAAGTCCAACTGGGATACTAAATGACACAACTTTTATATATTTTAAGATGTAAGCAACAGATTAATTGCTATTATAAGACATTTATAAGACAAAAATAAGAGAGTAGGTAATAGGTAATGGGAAAGATGAGATGGGTAATAATGATAAATTTCTACTAGATAATTTAACAGTGTTGTGGAGGGTAGGTGATTTAGCAGATTGTTGGCATGGGGGAAGAAACTGTCCTTGTGTCTAGTTGTTTTGGTTTGCAATGCTCTGTAGCAGCGTCCAGAGAAAAGATATTGAAACAGATGATGTCCAGGGTGTGAGGGTATTGCAATCTCTGCATCTCTCTTTCTACCCAAGGGCCACAAAGAATGTTGTTGTGGGGCAACATTGAATGGGAAAATGCTGAATAACCCATCTGTTTAATGAACAAATAAAATGCAAAATAATACTTATGTGATAACAAGTCTGAGCTAAGCCTCTGATTCTGTTTCGGCACCATAATTTATTTTAACAAATCCAATGCTGAATAAATTTTAAACTTGTTTTTAAACAACAGAAATTGTGGAATTAAAAAAAGTATAATATCAGGACAATCGAATTGGTCTAATGAACAAAGACTATCTATATATTTATTATTATTTTTTATTTCTTGATCTGTTCGAGTTATACCCCACCTTTTCTATAGGAGTCCAAGGTGAACATTCTCTCCTAGAATTTTTCTCAGAGCAAAAATTCTGCAAGTCAGGTTGGGCTGAGAGTGTTTTGAAAAGAATTATGACACCATATAAAATGTCTAAGATGAATAAAGGAGTGTCAGATAGGTGTTGGAAGTGAAAAGACAATGCAGGCATGTACTACCATATGTGGTGGACGTGTACTTATGCTGAAAAATATTGGAAAAATATATAAATGGCTACAAGATATGACAAATATACAGATAAATTTTAAGCCCGAATTGTTTCGGCTGAGTATTTTACCAGAACATTTTAATAAACAATATACATATTTGATAATACATGTCCTGACAGCAGCCAGGATTGTCTTTGCACAAAACTGGAAAAATGAAAAAATTATACAAGATGAAGAAATAATCAAGAAAATTTTAGTGTGTGCGAAGATGGACAGATTAACTTTGACGTTGAAGAATAGAGAAAAATCGGTACACTTCAGAACATGGAATAATTTCTACAGAAGTTTAGACAGGAAGTGGAAGAAGTAGATTTGAAAATGTACTAGTAAGATAAAATAGATGTTGTTTAAGATGTGTGAAAATGTAAATATATACCCAGGTTGTTGACTCTGATTGAAATTCTTGAATCACTTATTTTATCTGTTTGCATGATTGCTTTGTTTGTGTGTGTTTTGACTTTATTTATGTGTTTAAAATAAAAAAAAGATCCAATTTTTTTTTATCACATTTAAAATGGAAAAATTTAAACGCTGGAACATTTACTTTGTGCAAAATGATATTAGATCTGGAAACTCCCAGTATTAATTGACTATCAAATTAAACCACCCGAGTTAATTGGAAAATCAAATTAACCAGTTGGTTGAAGAAGGAGAGTACAAGACCTTCCAAATAACTCAGGAGTGTCAAACTCAATTTCATCGCGGGCCACTTTGACTGCCACTGCAGGCGCCAGAGGCTGCCCCTCCCCCTCTACCTGCACCCTCCCCATGCCCCCTGTGGCCGTTGGTGTGTGTCCCCACAGTCATCGGTGATCCCATGTATCCCCCACGGTCATCGTGACCCCTTTCATGCCCTCTTGCGGCTATTGGCGACCCCCCTGTGATCTATCTAATCTCACCATGTGCCTTCCAGAGGCCTGTCTCCATCCCTGCGGCCCACCTGTGGCCTACTCGAGTTTGCTGTGGGCTGGATTGACATAGGCTGCTGGCTGTATGTGGCCCGTGGGGCTTGTGTCTGACATATTTGAAATAGCTGATAGAACCTGATTTCTAAACAAATGCTTTTCACCTTTGCATCATGAGATCACGAATAAGCAAATCCTTTCCTTTCCTTTTAGTTGCTGCTCTAAAAACAAGGAGATTGTGAGTTCTAGTCCCTCTTAGGCATGAAAGCTAGCTGGTTGACTTGGGCTAGTCCTTCTTTCTCATATCATCTCACCTCACAAGGTGATTGTTGTGGAGAAAATAGGAGAAGGGGGAGTATTATGAAGATTCACCATTTGAGTTTCTTATTAAGTAATAAAGACAGATAAAAAAATTAAAAATAAATTCTGTGACTTCTTCATATTCTAATGAGTTGCCTTGCTGAAAATGGAGCCCTCAGTTCTACAGACTCATTCAAAGTGTGAGCAGAACACGGAGAGGGGAAATGTTAAGCTTAATTTTAATTATTTGTTTTTAAATTTTAAGTCCCCAAACAGTGGATTGTCCCTAAAACGCTTGCCAAATTGAGATGAAGGTTAGCTAGAATATTCTTTCCTACATTACATTACTATTTTTATATAAAATGGCTTTAGACTAAACAATAACCTAATATTGAGAATTTTCAAAAGCATATTTGAAAGAAATTCTGCAGAAATTGCACACGACCAGCTCCTCTTTTGTATACATTAAGGTAACCTTACTTTTTAAAGGCTTTCATGAAAAAGATGCTGCTGGTATAAGGAGTCACTCTTGAAAGTTAATCTAATGCCTTAAAGTACCACCACTCTTTTTTTCATGCATTCAGGAAACTTGAAAAAGGTAGAGCTTCAATGCACAGCCCATGAGGATCCATGGGTGTCTGTCTATGTGTCTTAAGACTAGCGAAGAAGACAATCACAACTGCATTGCTGAAGATCTTCCCCATTTTAGGATGTTGCAAATACATTTTCCCCTAACTATAGCACAAATATTCCTCAATCATATTTTATTCTGTCACACTTTCACACCTTTGCCTTCAGCTTAGTCTCCAGCACAAAACTGAGGAAGTATAAAATCATCCTTAGTCATTCTCTCACAACACAATTACTGTGATGGATATGATCTGGCAGACTTCACCTATCATTTGGTCCGAAGAAACGACTGGTGGGACGCTGTGGGAAGTTGATGGGGGGGGGCGGGGGGAGAATTCAGTTTATGTGAGGAAAGGCAATACAACCCAGACACACAAACCATGAGGAAAAAAAAACTTCAGAACACTTTCCTTTAATTGAGTTACTATGAGTCCACCTAGGAATTTAATCTTGTAGTGGATGCCGGCGCCGTGATATAGCCAGCTTGTTCCATCGCTGGCTATCGGGGGCGAGTCTCTGGCCCCCATAGAAAGGGTACGCAATTTGGGCGTCCTCCTGGATGCACGGCTGTCTTTAACTGACCATCTGGCAGCCGTCACCAGGGGGGCCTTTTA
>JANHFO010009824.1:224881-237534 GCA_032468095.1 Pareas carinatus | reverse complement strand
GGGGAAATCGTTCAAGGGGGTTAATGATATTATCTTTTACATTCTGTTTGTGTGTTTAAAACCTTTCAATAAAAAAGAAGAAAACAGGGAAGAGATATTTAAAGAATCTTCAAATAATAAAACACATATGAGGTAAGAAACCTAGAAATCTTGCAGGTTTAAAAGATATCCAATTGAGCACACTGTTGCCCTGCACAGTAGTTTGGTCTTGCTGTAATCTACAGCAGAGATTTTCAACCTTTTTCAAGCTGCAGACCCCAAGACATGTCATTGCTACCTTATTCCCACACATTCAGCTAATTACCAATTGACAGTTCATGTATATTACTTTTTCCCAATTTTTCTTGACCTGTCTGCATACCATCTGACAATTTGCCATGACCCCAAAGGGTCCACAAATCCCAAGTTGAAAACCTCTGGTCTACAGGATTGTTGCTGTACAAAACCCCCCTTCAATTTAGTTCCACAACTGTCAGGCCAACAACACGTGGAGTTACTTCTGAGTAGTTTATTTATTGTTTGGTTATCAACAGACCTCTTGTCAAACTGAAGCAAGGGGGACGTTCACCTTTGCCCTTTTCCTGCATACCAAATATTCTAAGCTCCACTGTCTCTTTGAAAGAGCCCATCCCTCCTGTGACTCTGAACTACATTTCACTAGAACACCTCAGAAAAGTCATTATCAATACAAGATTGTTTGGGACTTTGTTTCTATTAAGAAAAAAAGACTGGGGACAAAATGATTAGGCATGCTAGTATACTAACCTTAGAAATTTCAGATCCAGCCTGCAGAACACTGAATGATCACTAGACACAAGCAAAGAGACTGAGCAAGCATTCTCAATTTTGAAACTTTATTGAATTTAGGTCTGAGTTTTAAACTTGCAAAGAATAATTTTCAAACTGGGCTGCCATTCCCTGACCTTCCTTCTCTTACTCTAAACATAATTATGTGACGCAGCTCCTTGCATGACTGTTTCGATGACTGTGTAGTTTTTGCAACTTTGTTTATTAGATTCCAGAATGGATTGCTTGAAAGAATTCCTGTTAAAGAGAATGAGAAAAACTGACATTTGTCAACTGCTGATCAAGAGATTAGTCTGACAAGACGCCTTTTGATTCAGTCAGATATCTTTTCATTTTAGTTTTTTTTTAAAAAAAGTAGCTCATCATTAAGGAGTCCTTTGGAGGGGTGCCTACATCATTACAAATTAGGGTTGTGCAATGATCCAGCTCAAAGGGAAGAAGGTGACTTGGAGTGTGCATGGGTGCACACATCACACCTGTCAGCATCTCTTTAAATCAGACATTCCCTTTCCTGGCACAAGGCCAGGAAACAGGCACAGCATTGTAGAAGAGCTGCCAATAGGTGCACACTCAGAATATGCACACACAATCTGTATACTTTCCATTCCGAATCACTTTTCTCCTTTCAGATCTAGAGTGTTGCATTACCTGGTTTCAACTACAGGGTTCTCAGAGGTTAAGCCTTGGAAGTGATTCATTGTTTGAGTGCAACAGTAATAGTGATCTGTTTAATGAAATCAAGTAAATACTTAGCAAGAGGACCATTATCTTGTACAAACAATGGGAAATGTTATTAGCACACACAAAAACTCATGTTTTTCTTTCATTTCTTTCTTTTAGACCTGGGCTTGCTCTGTGGGCAGTGACTCAAATGTCTCACTTCAGATTTTCTTAAACTGACTTAGAGTCAAACTATACTGCCTCCAGGACAGAAACAGCTTAAATGTAAGTGTAGACATGTCCATAGGTGGTTGATACTTTCCTCTTATTCAGACACAAAATAACCTTTTAAATATTGGACTTCTCTGTATTGCCCTAAGAAGACATCTCTCATTATTAAAAATTGAATTTGCATGAAATGAATTTTATCTCATCGAGGCCTTCTGCCTTCTTTCTTTATACAAAAGTATAAAATTAAAGCATCTGAGACCACATACTTACTGACTGAATGGCAGAAAGCAAACTTTATCATAAGAGCGTCAAATGACTGTAGAATGCAGAGAAAATTAGAATTAGATTATAAACTCAAATATTGAGTGGTAAATTTAAATCTAAGTAGTGAGAAAGTTCCATATGAAATTCTGTTTAAAAGCCTTTTAGAATGATTCAGACTAGGTTTTTTTTAAAAGAAAATACATGCTTTCATAGGTTGGAAAGAGAAATGCTAGATATAATGATTACCTTAGAGTTAAAGGAACAGAACGAAAGCTTAATATAAACTTTTCAAATTGATCCATATCTCACTGACATACTTTTCAAGGATTAAAGCCAAATAATATTTCAACTAATATCTGAAAACCTGTTCAGGTGTCAAGAAACAGTATTCATGAGAAATAGAAATGTTACTCTAGCTACATATCTGCCAATGAGATATAATGCTTTTCATGACTAGTTTAAATAAATAAGTTGGCAACTTTTGCTTACTTCTGTTTTAGAAGAGAGTCTAGTGAACCAGGTGGTATAGAAACAAAGTGTAAATACAAATGATCATACAATATGTCCAATTCTGGTCCTCACAATACAGAAAAGATGTTGAAATCCTAAACTTCCTAAAGGCCAGAGAAGAGCAACAAAGATCTAAGGCATCTAGAGACAAAACTATACGATGAACAGTTAAGGGAACTAGTTATGTCTAGCCCAATGAGGAGGAAAATTCAAGATACTTGTTTTCTGGTACTTGAGGAACTGACATAGGAAAGAGTTGACTTATTCTCCAAAGCACCTGTGGGCAGGACAAGAAGCAATAGGTAGAAACTCTTTAAAAAAGAGATCCAATCTGGATCTAAGGAGAAATTACCTGACATTAAGAACAATTGGAATAGCTTCTCTCTTGGGGGTTGTGAGGGTTTCATCTTTGGAAGTCTTCAAGGAAAGATTGGACAGGTGGTTTTCTAGGATGCAATAAGGTCTCATGCCTTGGGCAAGGGAGTTGGACTAGAAGACCTCTATGGGGATTTCAGGGAAGGGATTCTAGACCTATGATTCTATGAGTCTATATCAGGGTTACTCTTTTATATTATGTATCTGTTATAAATTATATTCTATATCATTTTCATCAAATAGAAGTATTATTACAGGCCATGTTTCAGATCTTAATTGTAAATCTATCCTCACTGAAGTTAGGAAAAGGTAAGGTATTAAATTCACCCATTTATCAAAAGTAATAGAAATTGTACATTAAAAGTGCCTATCTTAACTCATGCCATATAACATAAGCAGTATATGAAAGCAGAATATTATTCTTCCTAAGTGGACTTTTGCATTCATGGATCCACTATGTTCTGTGGTTTGGCAAGTGAACCGTTCTGAAACTGCAGCTACATTAATTTAATTTTAAAACCACAGTTGCTATACACAATTGTCTTCAACCAATGATAGAATATAATATTTAGGAACTGACATCTGTGTCATATCACTGTCAGTAAGAGCAAGTATCACATGCATCATTAAGCTGATCCTGAACTAGAGCTGAAGGTAACTCCATATTTTAATTTGTTTCATTAGATCTAACATCAGACACATTGAAAATTAGAAAGTATCCATTCTTAACTGCAATGATGCCAAAATAATGAAATGTATGTGATGATGTCATGATACAAGTTCTCTATGATCATATTTGCATTATGATATTACATGTAGGTACATATGGAGCAGCATCACAATTGTCCCTCCTCCCCATCACAGATACTTAAGTGCCATAAGATAAATACAGCCAAAATGTCTCCCTGAGCAATTCTCTTTCTATGAATAAATATATGCCCACACATATAGTGTATGAAAAACAGCATTCATATCATGCAAATTCTCATCGGCTGCTTAAAAGGATTCACATCCTTCAGACTGTTGAAGTTATGACTCAGACTTTCTAGCCAACATGGTCAAGGGTTATACCAGTAATAAAGGAATTCAAGACCCAAAGTAAATGAAGAGCATCAAATTGAGAACAGCTTTAAGAAATATTTAAATTGTTCCTTAATTCTGGCTGGATTTACATAGCATAAAATGTTTTGGTAGAGCAATTCCATATCTTGATAAAGATAACCCAGATTTACTCTCATTTTAGAATTTGTAGAGGGTAAAAGAAAAGGGAAGCAGAAAAGTTTGATTTCATTTCTGTTAGGTATAAGCAGAACTTCCTTGGTTGCAAGGACAGTGCAAATACAGAAGACAGTGTACAAGGATGAACAATGAACTCAGTGTCACATACACAGAGAATATAAAGGGCATAAAAGGTCTTTATATACAAAATATAGGCACAGTCCAATCTTCAAAGTCTGTTAACGGTCCAATAGTCATACACAGCCAAGCTTTCAATAGAGCATAAACTAACCAGGATAATCAGGTAGCTAAACAGCAACTCTGGAGCGTGGGAACATCAATGGAGAGAGAGTAAACTGCTTTCTGACTTCCTGCTTTATAGCAAACAGGATTCTGATCTTAGTAATTACCATGACTCATCATGGTCTGCTTCCATATATGATAAATCAACTGTTAGGTCTCTTAAAGCAACCATAACAATTTCTATATTATTGCTGCATATATGATCAAGCATAATTCTTAATTTTGACTCTTACATTATGAAATGATTACTCTGATTAATAATTCATTTTATGATTCTTATATTTAGCAGCAAGATCTTCCAAAGTTCTGACATTGGAGAAACATCAGATGTAAACCTTGCTCATTCTTAAAATAGAGGCTTATGTCATCAGATTATCCAGTCTAAAGCCTAAATTAATTTGTATTAAAGTGTGAACCTAAAATCTTCCATTCCCTTCTTAATTATCAGTTATTTTGTTTAGAAATATTGAGAAAAAAATCATATAGTTTGATTTTTAGAATAGTAAAGGCTATGAATCAATGAAACCTCTACAATGAAACATAGATGTCTGCAGCTATGTGCATGTCAAAAAAATAAAGATGATGATTATAGCCATATACTGTTGAAGGATTACCAATTTTTAAGTATTGCATATGCTACACATTAAAAAAACAATGGTTTTTTTCATCACACAGTCATGACTTGTTTGATCTCACACACACACACACCATCCACATACCTACACACAATGGATACCCCTGTGAAATTTGTGGAACAGCATATCAGACTGACAGAACAGAGAAGAAGGGAAAACAATATCACTGCTGCTTTCATCACATCACCTTATGATTTCCCATAAGTAAAGTAAACCAGGATACTCAGAGCAGATGCGAAGGACAGGATCTTTGGCTTTTTTGGATTGAGAAATGTTTGATTTGCTTTTGAACTCAGGGGAAAGAAACTAGGACACTTCCAGGTCAATCCAAATAGAAGCAAATATCTGAGAAGAACCATCTTATATCATATATCTACTTTTCAACATTTGCCAATTATAAGTTCCAAACTTTGAAGTGGGGTAAGTCATAGTGCTTGAATATTATGAGTTTAAACCATTGGAGGCTGTTTATTCATTTCTACTACTGTCTTCTTCTATTTCTTTCTTTCGAGAATATCAGTGAAAGACTATAGGATTTTTCCTACGGACTTTTTCCTTCTTCAAGTAGAAGAAATCTGAAATCTGTTGTCCCCAATATGCCTCTGGCCATTCTTTGTCTTGCCTGTATTACTTCTGTTTTTGATTCCTGAATTCTTTTAAAAGAACAATGAATAATCAAGTTTATTAGACTTGATATTTTAAGAAGTTTAAGAGTCAATATTATTTTAACATTGGCAAAGTTTAGGACAAATTGACATCTTTTTCATGGGTTGGAGTCAAGATGAAAGCAATATCAAGAACACATGGCCAAAAAATGAGACTTCAACCTCCATTTAACTAGCTTATTGTGGTTAAGTGCAAGTGGAGAAAGTCCCAAAGCAAAGTAATCAGAAAGAGTTTTGAAAATATTACAGGGATTAATGGACATCTTCATGATGCATGAAGCTTGCTGAATAGAACGGAAATGCTGTCATAGATTTTATCATTCTCATGGTCTGATTTGTAACTTAGATGCTTTAGAATGTCTGTCCGGGAAGGTATAAAAATATGTAATCAAAGAAAGTGCTACATTCTATGGTCAGTCATCAAAGGATTGTATTCTTGTGACTGCTTTTCTTATTTTTATTTCATTGAGAACAATAATAGCAATACTCAAACTTAATATTTATTTGACTTATTTGACAAGAACAAATGGCCTCATCACTTCTTTGAAGAACTGAAAGATAATTGACAAAGCACTGTTGGCATGATCATGATTGTTGAAAAATTTAGCCCCTCTCAGCAAAAATTCCTGTATCAGTATATTTCTATAATACTCTCTCTGTAAAATTCTCATGTCTAGTTAAAGGAAACCAAAAGTCACATTTATATTTCTCAAGCATCCATATGATTGATCATAAATTGTACATGCAAAATATGATTTATGTTACTTCATTGCATTGGAAGGGAAAAATAGAGTTTCCATTGGCATGGTTTTCAAATGAAGTACCATTATGTTATATTAAAATATTAGACTTAAGATAGTACAACCTCACTAAACTTATATGCAGAAATACATGATGATTTGCTGTTTGCTATACATTTTGAGGGGTGTTTAGAATAGTAGATCATAGCTTGCATACTTGTATAATGCTTCATTTACAAGGAAGTGATCAGGAAGGAATCCTATTCCTACTTCAGTCTATCATCAATAACAGATTCACTGTTGAGTTCAACTTTTATGTGTCTCATAGTGTGATGGCCTATACATCTATAGTAACCTGGGGAGAAGTTTGGCAACAACAGAGCTTTCCCAAAAAGAGGTTCAGATGAAAATACTGCGCAAGCCTGAACTGCATGGAAAAGGATGGGAGAGACATTCAGGGTAGTCCTAGAATCTCTCAGGATATATTTGATAGGCAAGAAAGTTATAGTTTTAGTTTGGTAAGAATCTATCCATTAGGTGTAAGCTAATAAAGGACTCAATTCAATTGGAACTCCCTGTCTTTTTATCTGGATTTGGATATTTTCAATAAAGATCAAAAGCAGAGAGCAAATTATGTCAAGTGTTTGAAGATGTCATCATGCACTTGACATAATTTATATATATATTTGTGCCAGATGTCATGATGCAGTCATATGATGCTGATATTATTGTTAGGGTTATATGGGTGGTGATCCCTTTAAGAACCCTACAGGTTGGTTTACAGAATGCATGGCCAGCTAAATCACACTGAGCCACACCTATCTTAATTAGCCCAGGACCCAGTGCATATAACTGGCAGGGCTTAAATCATTCTCTCTCTCGCTTGGTGATTCCTGCTGTATGGTATACATCTCTGAGATTAGTTCCTGACTTTCTGTTTATTCCTGGCCAATTTTGTTGGTGAAGATACTGTATAAACAACTGACTAACCCGGTTAGTAGAGGGACTGCTTGACTGTGGTTTTTACCTGGACTGTTGACTTTGGTTTTGGACTGTGCTTTGACTGTTTTGAGTATAAAGGCTTTTGCACATCATTGCAGTCTGTGCTTGTGCTTTGCTGCTACTTCTCTGGTACAGACACTTCTGTTCTGTGCACCATCCTTGTAACCAAAGAACCTGTTTGTAGCCAACACTGGTTACAAGACAGGAGTGCTCTGACAATTAGTAACATGGTTTCCCCATTAACTTCGCTTGTCAGAAGGTTGCAAAAGATGGTCACATGACATTGGGACACTGCAACCGTCATAAACATGAACTAGTCATCAAGCATCCGAATGTAAATCACATGACCTTGGGGGATGCTGCAATGGTCATAAATGTGAAAAATGATCATAAGGCACTTTTTCAGAGCTGTTGTAACGTCACGTGGTCACTAAACAAACTGTTGTAAGTTGAGGGCTACCTGAATTTTCAAGAAGTTGTCAGTGAGGAAAGAATTAATTTAAAACATACTGGTGGGGGGGAAGTTCAGACAAAGTTGTGCACTGCTTGTTTTGTACATGACAAAATTGTCTTAGCTTTAGAGCATAGGTGCCTTGCATATGAATACCTATATCCGGTCTGCGGGCTGGCCATGGCGGTGAGCAAGGCACTCCCTGGAAGTGGCGGCGGGTTCTTCGGCCATGGGGGACCATCGTTGACCACAGGGGGATTGGCGGAGGCGTGGTGGGGGTCTGCATGGGGTCTGTGTGGTCTGCAGGCGGGGGTCCTTGGGGATTGTGGGAGACATGGGAGGCTGGTGGAGGTCTCCGGAGGGGGGCGTGGTAAGGAAGGATGGGCCATGGCAGCTGCGGCGGAAGTGGCCGTGTCCTGCAATGAAATTGGGCCTGACACTCCTGCTTAAGAGGGATAATTCCTAAAGCCTCTCTCCCTAACAGGTTTTTTTCTGTGTGGGCCGCAAGTGCAGTGAAGAGGATACAAGGCAGATTTAAGCGCAGATTTGCTGAACAGATAGTCCCCAACCTAGGACCACAATTGGGCCCAAAATTTCTATTGCTAAGAGAGTTATGTCCCATTTTATGACCTTTCTTCTCACAGCTGTTAAACGAATCGCTGCAGATATTAAGTTAGTAACATGGTGGTTAAGTGAATCTGGCTTCCCCAGCGATGTTGCTTGTCAGAGGGCTCATACCAGGTGATCACGTGACCCTTTGGGACACTGCAGCCGTCATAAATATGAACCCCTTGCCAAGCAGATCAATTTTGATCACATGACCCTGGGGGGGAATGCTGCAATGGTGATAAGTGTGAAAAACGATTATGAATCTCTTTTTTTTCAGTGCCACTGGAACTTTGAATGGTCACAAAAACAAATGGTTGTAAGTCAAGGACTTCCTGTATTAGGTTTGCTGTGTTGTGTTGGCTGATATCGAACAGTAGCATCCAACTTCAGGAGGCAATGAAATGACATTATTCCAGTATACAGGATAGATGTTAAATCATTTTCCTAGACCAACTGTGTGTCTTTCATGCTTAACATAACCCAGTCTTCTATTTAATCTCCTGTAATCATCACACACACACACACACACACACACGATTTATGGCTGGTTAAAGCACAATCAAATTCAACCAAGGGGCCAGGACAAATGCTCATGCTTTACGTGCTTTTCTGCCAAATTAAAGATGGGTGAAATGCATGTAAGGAAGTGACCTAAGGGTTGCAACAATATTTAACATGCTAGGAAAAGGTCTAGGTCCAATCTAAACATCTGAGTTTGCCCATGAGTGTAATCAGCAGAGAACTACAATGTAACCTCCTTAGATGTCCCTATACGTTGTATATTCAATATTTTCAAATATGAGCTTCACTCATCCTTCCTCCAGATGTATCTGAAACCATAAACCGTTTCCAGCCCCCACCAATGCTGGTTGAGACTTTCAGGAACTGTGTCTGGAGACAGTTGTTGAAAAAAAAGCTCCATTATCTCATTCACAAGTTATATTTATAACTGTAGACGTGCGCTTTTGAAGAGGTAGTTGATTTAGATCTAAAATTCTCAATCTGTAGAAAAGTCCTTGGTGATTCTAACCCTAAAATAGCTATTTGGCCACTTGGTCTTTTATATATTTGTATCAGCAAATTCTCAGCCACAACAGAATAGGCTTCATTCCATTATGTTCTATGTGCTATGAACATCTGAAGAGCTGCATATGTTCCTGTTTGAGAAAACGCAAACAAGAAGGGGATATGATAGCACTCTTCATATCCTGAAATAATGTCACATAGAGGAAAGACAGGATCCGGTTTCTCTCATTCCAGACTGCAGGAGATGGTGTAATACTGACCATCAGAGGCAGAAAATGATTGGGAGGAATGTTACTTCTCTATTTAGCCACTGCAAGAGAGAGAGAGAGAGAAAATAAACGAGAAAGCAGTTGTTCTCATTGGTCTTTAAGTGTGGAGACCACTTAAATGATAAGGTATCATCCCTGGCAAATTCCAGTGTAGAACTCTCTTTGGGTCCATCAGTCACTTGAGTGGACCAATCGAACGGGTCCCACCTTCCTGGGGCACTTTAAGAGTACTCTAAGGACACTCTAAGACAGGGGTCCCCAACCCCTGGTCCGTGAATCGGCACTGGTCCGTGGCATGCCAGCAACTAGTCCGCGCAAATAAGACAAGCCCCATTCGCAGGATGCAGACAGCACACAAAACTACACACCCTCCAGTCCATGGAAAAACCTTTCTCCCTGGTGCCCAAAAGGTTGGGGGCCATTGCTCTAAGGCAAACCAGAAAGTGGTATGACTATGACAAAGAAGTAATGGAAATCTTCTCCAACTTTAAGTCATGTTGCCAATGTCCCAACCGATCCAGCATGTGACCCCAGCTACGCATCAGGCCTCCAGTTACCTGGGTCAGATCTATTGATGTGAGGGAGGTTCATGAACTCCAGAGCTGCCTATTTCTTCATGCCAAGAAATATTAGGTTAAGGTCCATGAAGACTTACTGCCCACTCAGTTACAGAGTCCTGGAGCTCAGCCAGATAGGCTTCTTTGCAGCAGGGAGACTGGTACAGAAGCAACAATCTTTAGAGGTCAACTTAAAGGGTCTGATATCAATCACCTGTGGGCAGTGCCTCTGAATGTCACCAGAGCATCCCAGATGACCAGGGCCATTCCAGCCTCTCTGCCTTCAGGTCTTGTTTGATGCTCCACTCAAAAATTAAGTAGATTGAGATGGGCAACTATAGGAGTCAAACAAACAAAAACAAATAGGAATCCAGATAGCATATCTCTGAGAGGAGAATCTCTGCCTCTGTAATTGATGGGGGGCCGTAGATTAACACTTTCCATACTGGTGTCCTTCAGCTGTGCTAGACTACAGCTTCAACAATACCTGGCCAGCAGCTCATTGCTTATGCTTGGTATAGATTATAGGATTTATAGTCCAAGACATCTGAAAGGGGCAATCTCTGTATGGAACAAGCTGAGGGCCAAGGCTATTCTCAGTGTAAAGACCCAGAAAATCCTCTTGGATGCAGTAGACAAACTTGGTTAACTGAAGCCAAAGAATGCAAGAAAAAAAGAAACCCTTCAGAAATTTTTTGTTCCCACACATTTGGGTCAGTGTCTTTTCTTTTCTGCATCTTTTTCATTTCTGCCTGTTGCTCAGACTCTGCCTGCTTACGTTTCATAGAACTTTCAACATTTCATAGCTTGTTGCAGGATTGTTCTCCAGTAGTGCAGGATATCTAATCTGGCCTGGAGTGAGGCCAGCCATCTCTCAGGCTTTCTCTCCATCAGAGATCAAACTATAAACACACGTTGTCTCTCCTTGTGCCAGGCAACTGAATTCCAGCCCCTGATATAATGTAACACTACAACCCTCTGGGCAGCGCAGCCAGCATTCCTCTCGCTACAGATCCCCGTGGGCTTCTGGCTGTGGCACCCACACAATCGTTTCCTTATCTTCTTCTGCTCTAAGAAACAAAAATAGATGACAGAACCCACACCCTTGAAATGGCAAAGAAGCTGCTGCATGGAATATTATGACAGCCCTACCCAAACAGCTGGTTCCTAGCTAGTTAGCTCATGCAATCAAACCTTCCCTGTTTCAGTAGTCTGGTCCAGTCCTAACGTTAGTCTATAAATCGTGGTTTACAAACTACAATAGTCAGAATCATGTAACACTGTCAAATCAAACCAAAGATATAACCTTCTGTATTGGATACAACCAGCTGGCCGTAACGTCGGTAGGTTTCTGGCTCTTGTTTATGAGTTTGGTTAACTTTGGTTTGTTGTATAAACTAAAGTTGCATAGCTTCACATAATACACTAAGAAAATTTGCCCAGTCTGAACACTCTCTCAATTCTCAGCTAACCTGTCATTGCTAAAAACTTTGGAACATACCACAGACCAAGTTGACATTGTTGGTTTATGCCAGAGGTTTACTAACCAGGGACTTAGTGGATTCATGCAATGCCCTAAACCCAAATAAACAAATTATGACGAATGAAGGTGAAGGTATACGTGTCCCAGGATAATGTTACAGGATTCAATCTGGGTCGGTCATGGGGACCCTCAGAGGTTTTTTCTTCCGAGCTTTCAGGCTCATGCTGGAGCCCATCTTCAAGGGAGCTTCTCTCTAGGCTAGGCTACGGCACGAGTTCGAAAGCTCTGAAGAAAAAAAATCTCCGGTCCCCGCGACCGACCCAGATTGGATCCTGCAACGAATTATGGCTCAAGATGTTGCATAAAACAATACAATTCTCGATAGGTGGCTTATTGAGTTGTGCCACTGTGTGAGGTGGAAAACTCTGAACTGTCTGCCACTTGAACTAGCCTTCTTTACTGGAGAATTGCACAGAGAGGGACAAAGTGTATTGTGATATCATCATGCAAAATACATGGCTGAATGGGCTTGCATCAGACGTTAGGAAGTCATTACATCACTGTACTATTTGTGCAGTGATATGGTGCTTGATATTGTGAGTTGTTATGGATACAATTGGTTGTGAGGGGGCAAATGATTAAGTCCATATACATAGCCTGAATTTTTTTAAAAAAGGAAGATCCATATAAAGCTTTTTAAAAACAGTCTAAATGATCATAAAGATCATATATACATGGACAAATACGATCATGATGCATTAAATGTACTTAACATGGAAAAGATACCTGGAACCAATCTGCCCTGAGGAAACAGCAGGCCTCAACATCTCAGCCATCTGCCTGCAGAC
>JANHFO010009824.1:67702-79541 GCA_032468095.1 Pareas carinatus | reverse complement strand
AATAATTAAACTAACTTTAATAATTTTGCTACAAATAAACAACCTTTAAAGATTTTGTTATGATTAAATAAGCATTTCTGATCTTGTTATAATTTTGACCAGCTCAAGGTTGATTCAGCCTTCCATTCTTCCTAGGTTGGTAAAATGAGGACCCAGAGTGTTGGGGACAAGATGCTGACATTGTAAACCTCTCAGAGAGTACTATAAAGTAAGGGTCTCCAACCTTGGCAATGTTAAGACTTGTGGACCTCCAGAATTCCTCAGTCAGCCATGCTTGCTAAAGAATTCTGGGAGTTGAAGTCCACAAGTCTTAACATTGCCAAGATTGGAGGCCTTTGCTATAAAGCACTATGGAGTGGTAAGTAAGTCTAAGTGCTATTGCTATTGCTTGGATGACTAATAGACAACTACAACATGGATCTCTTCATTCCTACTTCAGCACCTTCACGAATGCATGAAACTGGTTTTCTGCAGGAAGGAAATAATATCGCATAAAATACAGCAGCAGAACTGAATTGAAATCCACATGTTGTTTTTTTTTAGCAGGAATCAAGCCCTGGAATCAAATTTCTCTGCCTTGTAAGTCAAGTCAGGATATGAATCCAATAAAAGGAGGTGACATAAAATGAGTCAGATCTGCCCAAGAAGTTATTTAAAAGAGTGTTATTAACAGATGATGGGAATTGTTGGAGGAAGAGCAATCAATAAAACATGAAGATCCAATTTGATAGGACCTGGGAGAAAAAGACATGACCGTTCTGGAAGCAGGACTCTGAAAAATCTCCTATGCATAATTGCAGAAGGTTGAGATAGACTAGCAAAAAGAGATGTCTTAATTTTTAGCCCAGTTCACTTTTCAGATATAAATAGATTTTTCTTTTTGAACAGGGAAAAGTCCCACAAAAGGAATCCTCTGTTAATGAACATCTCTAGTGGATAATATTTTTGGGATGTACAGAGTAATAGAGTAACAGAATCGGAAGGAAGATTGGAGGTCTTCTACTCCAACTCCATGCTCAAGACCCTAGACCACCCTGGACACATGGCTGTCCAAACCTTTCTTAAAAACCTCCAGCGATGGAGCACCACAGCTTCTGGAGACAAGCTGTTTACTTTTCTGGTGATGTCCCTTCTCCAGGTTTCTGCATTTTATTTCATGGGGAGGATATAAAACTCGTAAGTGATAAAAATGAGGGACATCACAAAATGTGTCCATCTAGTTCAGGATTGGCTCCTTTGCTTGGGATTGGGGGGGAGGGGTTCTGTCAAGGATATCCCCCATCACCTTCTGCCCTTTAGGGAGTTAGACTTCAACTCCCTTCACTTCTAGCTATGGCCTTCAAGAGACTGTGAGAACTGTGGGGTACAACGTGGAGGTCACCTCAGTTCCTACTCTTGCTTGAGGTCAAGTGAATCTTGGAGATTTAATCTATGATCATCTGTGTGCAAAGCATGTATTTCAGACCGTCATTCTGACCTGCAGTCACCAACGCAAGGGCATGGGGAAGATGGAATCACAGGCTCCCAAGAAGGATCTCCTTATCGGCCAGAGAGAGACAACAGAGACCGTGGAAGACAATGACTTGACTTCTTGCAAACTCCAACTTGCTCCCAAGGGTTCAGTAGCCGGAGAGCTCACCCCAAAATGTGCAGACCATTTAATTTATACACACCAGAGGAAGAGGAAGATCAAAGAAGGGGATGCTGCAATGTTGGCTGGACGGGGGGGGGGGGAGAGAGAGAGAGAGAGAGATGCCCTTCCAACTCCCTGCCCCCATTTATTCTCTTCCCCAATTCCAAAGCAAGAATACAAATGATCCCAACAAAGCTCTGGCTATCCCAGGAAGGCTGTAGCCAATTAGAGACTATCAATATTTAATTAGCTCTCTGCCATTGTGTAGCCTTCCATGAGTTGCTCCAGCCTTGCCATGTGAGTGCTCTTTTCCCCCCTCGCCCCCCTGCCCTCCCTACATCACAGACACACTGTTATGACACATAATGATATTGACAATGAATAATTTAAGGCCGTTTTGCCTTCTCCCCACCCTCCCAGATCAGTCTATTCTGTCCTTATTAACAGCAAAGGCAGAGCAAAGTAGGAAGTTGTGTCTGTCAGGGCTAGACAGAGAGACAGACAGACTGACTGAAAGACTGACAGACTTACAGACTGACAGACAGGCTGACTGACAGATGGACTGACAGACTGACGGACAGACTGAAGGATGGATGAATGGATGGACGGATGGACAGACCGACAGACCGACAGACTGACAGACTGACAGACTGACAGACTGACAGACTGACTGAGCTCTCCAAGTCTTCCACCAGCCTCCTCAATTTTCTTTTGCTCTCTTGAAATCTGAAGGCAAAGGCTTCCAAGGTGAATTTTTAGAGAGGCTCTCTCTTTTCCCAAGCTAAGATCAACCAGATCCCTGGGATTGAGTTATAATAGCCACAAAGAGGTCATTTAATGTTTAATCACCTTTGTGGAGACCCTTGCAAGGAGATGCTGTTGAGGTGTCATCAAATCCCCTTCAGGATCTTCCCGATGTCAAAGTGGATGCTGTTCCAGTAGCAAATTGTTTGAAGTCATCATTAAGAGTCCTAGGCTAAGACAAAAGACAGTTTGCAAAGGATCAATATTTGCTTTGGCAACCTCTTGAGATGTTTTCTCCAAGATGATGGACATGTTCCTACCACTCCATGCATTTCATAATCAAATAAACACAGTAAAACTTAGCAGTTGTTTGCCAAGGAGGGTGGAGGACATGAGATGGACCACTAGGCTGGGTTCCAAGAATCATCCATTTAGTGTCACAACTTTAGGTTTATAATTCAAATTGTCCTTCCTTCTACATTCATAATCATAAAGTACATTCATCTTGTCATGTTCACAGAACTTGGGAAGGCTCCAACTCTGTTGCTCTGTATTCTGTTCTTCTGTACTTGCACTGCAGCCCAGAAAGCACCTTGGAGATACTGGATTCGGTTTAGAAGAGGTGTGCACGAGGGAAACAAGCCAGAATCGTAGGCGCTTCGATCCAGTTCGCAAACATGCTTCGTAAATGAGCGAACCCTCAGCTAGTTCTCTTCTCAGCACAAGGTCTGAATTTGCATGAAGTGTCTCTCCAATTTTTTCCAGGGGTGGTAAAAAGCGAGTTGTGGGGAGGCAGATTAGGATACCGAATGCTAGAAATTCAAAGCTGCTCTTAACCCAACGATATCAAAGCTCTCTCTTTGCCAACAGCAGCAATGCAGATGAGCTTAAAAACAAATAGTGCACTAATGTGTGCCTTGCTTTCCTTGGAGACTCGCAAAAGCTAATCGTGGGCAAAAGTTTTCTCCTACGCGGTTAGACAGCAACATCCGTGATTGCAAAGGGTCCATGTGGGATTTCATCAAGATTTTTTTTTTCTCATTTGGTTTTTTTCAGTTATAGATATTTGCATCAGTATATAAATTTGGTCCTTTATACGTTCCATTTCTTAGTTGTATAGCAATTAAGTACAGCAAACATGTTTAACTATTATGCAAAATATACCGATTTCTTGTTTAATCCTATTTCTATCTCTGTATTTACATTTATTCTTTTATTCCCTTTTGCTTGTTTTCCTTCCTTCATTTTTCCTTTCTTTCTTTCTCTTCGTGTTCCCCCTTTCTCACTCTTTCCCTACTTCCTTTTTTCTTTATTTTTGTTCTCTTTTTTCCCCTTCTCTCTTTCCTCTTCCCCCTTCTTTCCCTACTTCGGTTTTTCCCTTCTATTTCCCTTCCCCTTTCTCTCTATCTCTTCATCCTTCTCTTTTCCATTCTTTTCCCCCCTTTCTTTTCTCTTATTTCATTTTCCTTTCTCTCCTCTTACTCTTCCCTTCCCCCCCTCTCCTACTCTTCCCCTACTTCCCTCTTCCATCTCTGTTTTCTTTCTCCATCCTTCTCTTCTCACTTTC
The DNA here is from genome assembly GCA_032468095.1 of Pareas carinatus. Classification (NCBI taxonomy): domain Eukaryota; kingdom Metazoa; phylum Chordata; class Lepidosauria; order Squamata; family Pareidae; genus Pareas; species Pareas carinatus. The sequence continues at coordinate 75,597 of JANHFO010009824.1, read as the reverse complement.
TTCTTTCTCTTTTCTTTTCTCTTGCATATATAGGCACCGAATTGCTTTCCACTGATTAAAGGGATGGATATTTTCTTCCCTTCAAGGCTACTGAAACAGCCACTGTTTCCAGTGTCCTTTTGAGAGCTCATCTGCTCTTAACATCCCCAGGACTTTTTGAGATGGTTTAAGCTGTTTTTCTATTTCCTCCCAAAAGAGCATCTTGAATTCTTCTGGTGAATAATTTATCTGACATGTCTTACTGTTTATTCCTGTTTGTAAATTAGCCACAAGCTGGTGTGGAATTTACAAATGCATTTGTTATTCTTGGCTGTTCAATTAACAGTTACAGGGCCATCTGTCCTTTATGAATCAGAAATTTGGTCTACTTTTTGAAAAAATTCTTGAAATTTCTGACTAGAGAATATTTGAATTGCCATTGGGTCAAGAACTGGAACTTGTTTGCGTTAAGATTTGGTTGGTGGAGAACTGACATGGGTTCAAATCCAGTTCTACAATGATTTACTTGGTGGGTTTGTGGTGTCCATATCCAAAACGACCAGAAGATTTAATGGAAGGAGTACTTAATAGAATAAGATTGTAGGGAATGTGAAAGGAGAAGTCTAAACATTGTCCAGAAGATGTATAAACACCTACCATTACCGGGAATGTAATGCTACTGCTAAAAAGACCACTTTAACATTGCATTGTCAGAGGTCTAGCGTCTACATCATGAAAAGCAACCATCTCACTTTAATCTGTTGGTCATATTCTACAACATGCATAAATTGATATCTCTATCCTTACTGGAAGAAGATCTCCAACTGATTTTGCAAACTCAGGCTTTGATGAGAGAGATGGTTGTGCTGTTGGATTTCAGCTTCTAATTCTCAAGATGATGGAAAAGTTGTTACTTCTGACAACGTAGGGCCAAATATTCAACTATTTCCCCCCCCCGAGGAAGCAACTTAAGTCTCATCCTCATCAGAATGATTCAGCAACCAAGAGAGCAGAAAAACATCAGAGATTTAAGAGTTGTTTTCATGGCAGCTGCTGAGACCGGAAGAGTCTCTTAGTGTCACCTGGCATTTTTGTGGGTATCGGTCTAGTATTATTCATCCACATCTAGGATCTCCGCATCCATTGGGGTTCGTTGCCTTCCCTATCACCACTTTCAACAGCATTGACAAGAGCCATGATGGCACAGTGGTTAGAATGCAGTACTGCAGGCTGACAATGCCCAATCCTGAATGGCTTAAGGTTGACTCAGCCTTCCATTCTTTGTAGACTGGTAAAATGAGAGCCCAGATTATTGGGGGAAACATGCTGACTCTGTAAACCACTTAGAGAGGGCTGTAAAGCACTGTGAAGCATATATAAGTCTAAGTGATATTGCTATTGCTATAAGAGTTCTGGTGACTCAGTGGTTTGAATGCCGTACTGCAGGCTGACTCTGTCCGCTGCTGGGAGTTCGATCTTGACCAGCTCAAGGTTGACTCAGCTTTCCATCCTTTCAAAGTCGGTAAAATGAGGACTCAGATTGTTGGGGGCAAGAGGCCGACTCTGTAAACTACTTAGGGAAGGGTGCAAAACACTATAAAGTGATATATGTCTAAGTGCTATTGCCATTGCTGTTGCTAACTCTGCCCACAGCCTGGAGTGGTGCAGTGGTTAGAATGCCATATTGCAGGCTGAAACTGCCCACTGTCAACAGTTTGATAACAGTTGGTAAAATGGGGACCCAAATTGTTTGGGGGCAAGAGGTCAACTCTGTAAACCATTTAGAGAAGGTTGTAAAGCACTATGAAGCGGTATACCTCCCACCGACCAGTGCGTTCCCACAGAGAGGGCCTCCTCAGGGTGCCGTCGGCTAGACAGTGTTGACTGGCGACCCCCAGGGGGAGAGCCTTCTCTGTGGCGGCCCCCACCCTCTGGAACAATCTCCCCCCAGAGATTTGCACCATTACTGACCTCCGTGCTTTCTGCCAGTCTATTAAGACCCACCTGTTTACCCAGGCCGGATTATCTTAGGATCCCCTCCCCCCCTCGCTTTCATATTATATTATTTTAATTCGATTTTAAATTGGTTTTAATATTTTCGGATTTTAAATTAGCCTCATATCTTTTTTGTATTTTAATTGTTTTTAAATTGTGTCTTCTGTTGTGATTGTTTCACTGCGTGTTTTATATGGCTGTGCACCACCCTGGGTTCCTTCGCGAAGAAGGGCGGTATATAAATATAATAAATAATAATAATAATAATCTTGGCGATGTTTCCACAAGGTTTCACTTGCCATTTTCAGGCTGGTGCTTTTGGCTTCTTGCTAGTATATACATACATATAAACTTCACAATCGGAACACAGGTTAATCTGGTTTTATCACATGTTCCAAATGGATTTGTGATATCCCCTATTCTATCTTATAAATCCCACAAATTAGAACAGCAATGTATTCTTTCTTTTTCTTCTTGCCATAACATTAAGACTAGAATGTTTGAAATAAAGGGTAGCTAACATAAATAGAAGTGTTTGCTGATAACCCAAGTATTAAATCCCAATATTTGCTGATATATGAAATATCTATCAAATTATTGTAACAGCAACTCAGAGTGCCAGGACTTTTTTACCCAAGATTTTTAGCACTTTGACTTACATTATATTAATGAAGAATAACCTGCTAGGCCTCTAAAAGCCTTTTGGTTTCAAAGGATATAAAATTTCTATTAAACTGAGGATATTTGTTCTTGTAAGAGATATTCCTTGATGGCAAGTAAATATAAATTCAGGCTGTCCATCATCCAGGTAAGATAAATATTTGTTTTGAATCATAATATTGATCCTCTAGAACACTATCATCTTTTTTCATTGGTAATACATTCTGAGATAAAATATTCTTTTAAATTGAGCTCCCAATATTTTTATGTACAATTTTGGTATGTAACATATGTACATACAAATGTACATGGAACTCCTTATGACTTTTTATCCAGTTAGCCCCTCTCACCTAGCTTTGCAGGCATTTGTAAATTTTGACAATTTAATATTTAAAGCAGAATAGAACAATGTTACTCCTTCTCAACAGAGAGAGTTTAATGCAATGGTGAAGGCACCAGGCACCAGGGCACAGTTAGTTTTAGTACTGTCTTAGGCACAATAACTGGCTCATTCCTAGGAAGAAGGCAATGGCAAACTGCTTCCAAAATCTTGCCAAGAAAGCTGCAGGGATTAGTCCTGGCAGTTGACAGGAGTCAATAATGACTCAAAGGTATGCACACCACACAATTCCTAAAAAGATGTCACATTTATATTAATAACTGATTTGGGAACAATTTGCATCCATAATTTCTCTTTGGTCTTAGTTTATTCCTTGCCTTGCTTTGCTTTTGTAGCTGGTCTCTCAGCTCTGCCTGCTCAGGTCTAACTTATGACTTATTTTCTTGGTTCTCAATTACTTTGGTTCTGAATCTTAGTCTGACCTTCTCACTACTGAATTTGTTAGTCCACTAGTTGCTGCCTGGTTCTTGGTTCTTTCTTAAGGACTATTTATATGGCTTGCTTCCTACACTGAGTTACTTGTCACTGAACCATTTTTTCAGCATTAGTTATTTCTTTAGTTTACTTTCAAATGTTGTAGCACTATGCAATACAAGTAGCAAATGGAAGTAATAAAAGTCATATAATACCAGGACTTGTTAGCTAAAATGTTTGAGATGGAATAATAATGAGACAAACTCAACTAAGGAAGGTTAAATTTTGCAACAGATTTAATTCTAACACATGTCTTGTACTTCTTGGTATTCTCTGAGTTTGATGTTTTCTTGAAAAGTTTTCTTTACTAAGATAGGTAATGTAAAAAGTGCATGGCAGATTGGAATTTGCTGGTTGATTATATGTAGTGGCTTGCCTTGCCAGTCCTGGTGCCTTGTGGGTTCCTTCAATACACAGATAAACAGGAAACAACATCAGATAAACAATCAAGAAAGAAACAGTAATCAATGAACCATCAGGATAGAAATCAGGATTGGCAAAGCAAGCCATTTTATATAAATAGCTAGGAAGTTTCAATCTCCCATGCACTGATTATGCTACTTGAAGTAATTTGGAAATATGGAATAATTTAAAAGAGTCAAGGTTTGTTTTTTTTAACAAGGTAAGAAGTTTGAAATGTTAGCATATTTTTTGTTTCTTAACAGTGAGTTTAGACAATTGGACTTTTTTATTCCTAAGAGAAATTGCACTAGGTGAGATTTCAACAGATGGCTGTTTTTATTGCACAATAAAGATGCAGATGCTAGGCAACTGTTACAGGGGATCATTCATAATGCCTTAGCCTAGGACATCTGGTGTGAAGAAACAACACTTTTCAAGTAATAAACAATAGCATTCTAGCTGGAGAATCTTCTCTCCCCCCTCTTATGGTATTTATTTGGCTGATTTGAGTTCTTCCATGGATAAAGGAGAGCAAATATCATAGATATCAATTGGTGGTGCTTGATTGCTTGAAGTACCAATGATGGAAAATTCTTTCACATTCTATTCCATTTTGAGAACTGAAATAATCAAAGCTTGATTGGTGGGAAGAAACAAAACAACATCCTTTGAAGAGGCTTTTGATGGCTTTCTAGACCTGTTTTAGAGTGTCAGTGCTGACCTTTAAAACTCTTGCAAAATTAGGGCAGGACAACTGAAAGGTCACCATCTTGACTAGAAACTTGTGAAACTGACCTGTCCATTTTTGAGACATTGCACACTAAGTATAATCTAGAAACAGAAAAGGCAAAGATCCTTATGATGACAGGAAAAGGCAAGTTGGCTTCCTTTCCCATGCTATGAATAATGCATTATGTAAAATTAGATGTGTGGTTTCCAGTTATATAGTTGCCTGCTCATATATGTCCTTGTTAGTTTACAATGGTTGAAAATAACGTAACAAATTAAACAATAAAATTTGCTCTGATGGGCAAGACGCCATTTCATCTTCCTAAGACACAATAAATCAGTAGTGAATACACACAAATCCTGGTATGAATTACAAGAATTATGTGTATATACTACCGTGTTTCTCCAAAAATATGATGGGGTCTTATATTAATTTTTGCTCCAAAAGACACATTAGGGCTTATTTTCCAATTCGGTCTTATTTTTTGGGAAATATGGTACTAAATTAATCTATCTGGCTAACCATCTTAACTGAGGCTTATTTTGGGGATAGGGCTTATATTAAGAACATCCTGAAAAATCATGCTAGGGCTTATTTTTCGAGAAACAGGGTAGCTATATTAGACTACTGAAAAGAGATTACATAGTTCAGCATAGTGTTAATGTTTCATTCACTTGTTGGTTTGATTTTTATCTCACCTTTCTTTCAGGAAATCAAGACATTTCATATAAGGTTTTCTCCTCTGACAGTGTGATCGTCTTCCTGTTGCCACCTCTTTAATGACTTCTTTTATCAAAATACATAGTTTCCCTACTTGGAGCAACTACTCCGTGAACCTCAAAACGAACACGATTTCTTAAAGATCTTAGCAGATCCAAAGTTTCAAGCCAGATCCAAAGCAACTTTCCCTTCTTTAGATCTGAATACTACACATATCTGCTACAAATCTGAACTAGATTTCTTATTTCACTACTTTGTCCTGAGGGTCATATGCTGTGGACCAACTGATTTAGATCTAAACTGCTGAAATTAAATATGTTTTCTATTGACATATTGACCCAGTGTTTCTTGGCCTTGACAACTTTAAGATGTGCAGACATCAATTTCAGAATTTTCCAGAAAGTTATTATGTGCCTTAACTTTTTGATTGCCTTGAGAATGTCTTCCCAAATCAACATAGCAATAGTTAGCTTAACTGAAAGTTGAAAAGTGAGCGTCCTTGTTTCTAAGAGCACTTCATCAGGCAAAATGTTTAAAAATCAACCTGAAAAAGGAGGGGATTGGAAAGGGGGGAAAGTAGGTGTTATGTGATCCACACCAAACAAAATTATCACCAACATAATAGCAGGTGACAAACTATGATGGTGGACTGGCATAGGCATTATCTATACAGGTTTGACTGTGTCAGGAAGACAATGGAAACAAGTCACTGTTAAGCTATTTTCAACCTTTTGCAATTACCCAGATCCTTGGAAACAGAAAAAGAGAGAAAGTTAATACACATAGTCTGTATATTAACAAAGTCAAACTTATTGTAAACTATTGTGCAGGATAAGGTAAATCAATAAAAACCCAATCAGAGTAATCTGTTGAGGGGAGTGAGGGCCAGAGGAAAGAGATGGAAAATGCAGTGTAATATAATAGAGTACTGCATAGTGATAGTTAGATTTGCACTAGAAATTCAGAGTCTTCAACTGAAATCTCGAGTCAACTATAGATCTTCCAAGGCGATTTTGAATTTTTTTCTGGTCTGGTCTGTCTCATGGGTTAGTTGTTCTCCATATACACCATCATAAACTCTCAGATAAATAAAATATGTATACAATAAGCAGATTAGGGATTAGGTCAGTGAACAGTTATTAGCCATGCTAATTTGAGACATGCTTTAATATTCAGGGCAATATACGATTATTGTTTTATTTAATCCATTAAATGCCATTTCCCAATTATAGTACTGACCCAAGAGTTAAATCCACTATATCCTGCTTTTGCACTTTGTGTCCTGATGATTCTAAAATACCAATTGACATCACAATGTATATTAAATATTAATATAATAGAATCATAAATTGGGCAAGAACTCAGAAGCCACCCAGTCCAATCTCCTGCTCAATAGAGACTCTACTATAAAATCTCTAATAGATGACCATTCAACTTCTATCTGAAGACTTCTATCAAAGAAGAATGCACCACTTCAAGGCAGTCTGTTAAATTGGTTGAAAGTTTACTCAGTCAGGAAATCGCCCCTGATATTTGGCTTGCAATTCTTTCCTAGTAATTTTAATTGTTAATTCTAGTCCTGCCCTCTTGGCAATAAAGAATAAATCCGTTCCCTCTTCTCAGTGACAACCCTCAAAATAAATGTATTGTTGTTGTTAAAGAATTTCAAAAGTCTTAGCAGCTTAGATATTTATCATTTTTACCACCAAAAAAGAGGAACCAACTGCTGAATACAATTGCCTGAATTCTTTATTAGTTTGGTCTTGATTTTTGGCTTACAAAGTTGTGAAACATACATTGAGTTTGTGTGTCTAATTTTTTTTCCATTTCCTTTAATATTTTAATAAATGTTATGTTTAAAATAATTAAAAAGTAGCTTCATAGGAATCAGGACATTTACTTTATATTATCCTAACAACTGAGCTTGCAAAGTGTAGAGAGTTTCTATCAGCTCTAAGTGTTCTTCACTGTGCAAGAAAGGAATACATCTAGTTTAATGGGTAAAATCTGATGTTTTGTGAGTGAACTTCTATTTGATTAAATCTCTATATCTCTTTCAGTGTACCCTACCTTCAATGAATTTGGAAACTTTTCACCAAACGTTTGACAGCACCCATGGGACAGTCTGTTCATGAAATCTGTTCCATGTAATTCAAGACAGGAAAAATATTTTTATATGTTCCTATTAAGTATTAAGAAAGAAAATTAAATTAAAAGAAAAAGGATTTCAGAGGTTATTTCAAGGGTGGAGTGAGGAAGGTTTGTGCTTATTCATTATAACTAACCACATGCTGGGTGTGAATGACCTGTTTTTCAAGGATAAAGAGATCTTATTCTTGAAAAATGATTGGGTAATTTCTCCTAGTCCCAGAAATATTAAGAGATGTGATCTTCCCACTTTCTCTATCCCCAAATTTTACCTCATTCTATTAAAAAAGTCAAGAAAGGAAGTTTTTATAGGAGGGACCGGCTTTCCTTCCTCTACGCGTCTGCGAGTGGAAAGGGGACCTTGGCCATACCTGGCCCCGGCCCTGC
>JANHFO010009824.1:28396-39795 GCA_032468095.1 Pareas carinatus | reverse complement strand
AGTGATGAAGGAAGGAAGGAAGGAAGGAGGGAGGGAGGGATGAGGAGTGAGGAAGGAAGGAAGGAAGGAAGGAAGGAGGGAGGGAGGGATGAGGAGTGAGGAAGGAAGGAAGGAAGGAAGGAAGGAAGGAAGGAAGGAAGGAAGGAGATGGATGGACGGAACACATTCTTTTAGAAAAATAACTCAGGGTTGCTCCTTAATCTTCATCTGTACTTTTTCGCACACCAACCTACGTAGTATTTTATGAATTGCCATGAAAAGCCCCTTTTCAGGGGGCGGGGTCCTATTTTTAGTCATTTCTTGCAATTCCAAAATTAGCTGCTAAGAAACTCTCCACCAAGCCATTGGGGGGGGGGGAACCCATCACAAACAACCAAGAAACAGAAAACATAACATGACATGCCACCCACGCTTACGGTGACTTCATAAGCCTCACAGAAAAGCTTTACAAAAACATGCCTCAGGATGAGGCCACCCAAACGAAACACTTCCCCGGGTGAAGTGCAAACCTAGCAGCAGAATTCGCATGAAGCACCAAGCCTAGTTCCATTTAATCTCAGTTTTATGGTGGCTTAGTGCACCCTGCAAATTCAGACCATTTAGCTGGCTTAAGATGGAATGTGTTAAAGAGGAAATCCCAAAATGAGATGATACGTCAATCATCAAATTAACAGCGCTGTGTGGCACCCAGCAACAAATTAACTCTGTAATTTCTCATCGACTTAACTTTAAATTAAAAAAAAGTAAAATTCTATTTTGCTTCAGGATTGGCCGTTTGTTGCATTTAAACCCTGTTTTGTCTGCGTTTCTGCAAACTGCCCTTGTTATTAATGGATGCAGCAGTGACATGGTGAGCAAGACCGAAGAGATGAGTATTAACAGAAGAACAGAGCTGGAAGGGACCTCGGATGTCATCTAGTCCAGTGGTTGACAACCTGCGGGCCGGAGCCCACCTGTGGCCCACGAGAAAATTTTAGTGGCCCGCAGGAAAATCTGGAGATTATTTGAATTTTTTTGAATACTTGAATGAATCCTATGTGTGTGTGTCTGTCGCTCTCTGTGTGTATGTCTCTTTCTCTCTCTCTCTCTCTCTCTCTCCTTCTCTGTCTCTTTCTCTGTGTGTGTGTCTTATTTTCTCTCTCTTTCTCATTCTGTGTGTGTGTCTGTCTATCTGTCTCTCAATCTCTCTGTGCGTGTTTGTCTCTCTTTTTCTCATTCTCTCTCTTTCTTTCGGTCTCACTGTCTCTCTATCTCTCTCAAGCAGGAACAAATATCACACTAAAATACCTTAGAAAACTTATTTCTTTAACTTAGTATTATTTTGTAATAAATACATTAACTTTAATAATTTTACCACAATTAAACAACCTTTAAAGATTTTGTGATTAAAAAGCATTTATGATTTTGTTATAATTAAATAAGCTTTTTTAAATTTTCTTATATTAAATAGGTGCTTTTTATATTAATACAATGGAGGTCCTTTGATCATTATTTTACAAATGTATGTATTTTTTTAAAAATTCATTCTAGTGGTCCAAGGGATTTAAAATTATCAAGTAAGTGGTCCATGAGGTCTAAAAGGGGCCTCAGACTGATCTAGTCCAGGGCTTTTCAGCTCGTGGTACGCTGGTACCTGGCAGGTGGTACGTGACGTTCACCGTGTCTAGTTTCAGAGAAGTGTAGGGGAGATGAGCTGAAGCAGCGACAGCACTGCATACACCTGAAGGAAAGTCTGCGGTGCTGCCAACGCTCTACTGGGGGCGCCGGAGCAATGTGCATGGCTCCAGCTGATTGGCACTGATGGAATCGCCAATCAAGTGCAGTTGAGTGTGTCAATTCTGCATCTTCAGCAGAGCCTCGGCAATACTGCAGCCCAGCAGAATTTCCCGCAGCCGTGTGCAGCTGCTGCTATCTCCAGGAGCAGCACACTCTATTGGGTTGAGAGAGTCATCTGAGAGCGGCCTGCCCAGAAGAGAAAAGCAGGAGGAGAGGAGAGAGAGAGGAGAGGATATAAAAGTAGGCGGTTTGGGCGGGAGAGGGAGGGATAAAAAAAGATGATGGAGAAAGAGAGGAGAAGAAAAGATTCTGTGGAGCAAGCCTGAGAGAGAGAAGGGCATAGAAACGGAAAGGATTCTGTGAGACAAGCCAAGGGATCAACGAAGGTGCAGAGGCCGTGAAAGGAGAGCTCAAGATTAATGTTAGAGAAACAGGCCCAAGTTTGCCATTAAAAGTGTTGTAAGCGGCTGTACTTTATCACTTTTTTGGTCATCATGTTTTTGACACCTTGCTAAGCCACTGGTGGTATTCAAATATTGTCATGTCCTAAAAGTGGTACAACCTGTCAAAAGGTTGAAAAGCACAGTTCTAGTCCAACCCCCTGCTCAAGCAGGAATCTCTATACCAGTGATGGCTAACCTTTTAGGCAACGAGTGGCCGGACAAGTCGCAGCTAATGAGTCGCGGCTGAAGACGTCATCGCCCGGTGCCATTACTCTCCTTCTGAGCATGTGCAGGGCCCTGTGATGTCATTGCCCGGTGCCGTTACTCTCTTTCAGAGCATGCTCAGCTCTGGGGCGTTGCTGGGACGACTTGGATCGTGTGCCAACGCAGAGGGCTCTGCGTGGCCACTGTGGCACGCGTGCCATGGGTTTCGCCATCTCTACCTATAATGGTCGTCCAATCTGCTTTTTTGTTGTTTTTATTTTGGAGCTTTATCCTTGTATGCTGCCAGGAGTCAAGGAGAGTGAATTGGGGATCCATAAAAATGATCTTAAATAAATAAATAAAAACATATCACCTCGCTGCCCCTTTTGAGTCTCCACCGTTAGCTATTTGAACATCTTGAAATGTTTGTCAAACCATGCCATCTTCTCTCCTTTATTAAAAGGGCAGAAATCACCTGCATTTATTTCCAGCACATGCAAGCGTGTCATTTTTAATTTAAAAAAGAGGGAAGGAAAAACCCTTATCCTCTGAATTAGGTCTTTTGTCCATTCTTTCCCCCCCCCTTTCCTCTGTTCATCAATAAACTCCTTCAAATCTCAATCAAAAGGATCTTGGCGCAAACGTTTGCGGAGATGAAAAGGTTTAGCTGGCTTGTTGTGCGTTTGTCTTCCTTCATCCCAGGTAGAGACTCAAGTGTGAGGCAATAATAGAAAATAAAATAAAACAAACCACCTTCCATTACATTCCCTTCTCTTCTGTTCGGCAGCTTGTGCGGCTTTAATCAAAGGAGAGCACTGTTTTCGAGATTCTTATGGAGCACTGGGAAGTTAATTTATACTGTAATTAAGGTTTTAGGCTTGTGGCTTACCTACGTTTTGGATTTGTAATGCATTATCTGGCATGGGAAGCAATGAAAAAACGCTGCCCTTAACAAAATCTATAAAGAGTTGGAAAGGGACTTTGGAGGTCTTGTAGTCCAGTTGCCTTCTTCTTCCTTTTCCTTCCTCTTTTCTTTTTCCTTTCGTCCTCCCTTTCCTTCCTTCCTTCTCTTCCTTCCTTTCCTTTCCCTTTCATTCACCCATCTTCCTTCCTTCCTTCCTTCCTTCCTTCTTCTCTCCCTTCCATCCATCCTCCTTCCTTCCTCTTTTCTTTCCTTTCTTCTCTTTTTGCCTTCCTTTCTCCCTTCCTTTCTTCTTTCTGATTCCACTCTTCCTGTTTTTCCTTCCTTCACTTTCATTTTTCTTTCTTTCCTTCATGCCTGCCTGTCTTCTTTCCTCTTATCTCTTCTTTTGTCCTTCCTTCCTTCTCTTCCTCCCTCCCTTCCTCCCTTAAAAGCTATAGACAAACTTCCAGGAGGATAAAGAGAATTAAATTCTTCTCAGGAGGTCTGGAGAAAAAAAACAAACCCAGAAAATGAGGTGGGGAGATGAGAGATAAGAGGATGCAAACAATTTTTTGCCAAGATCTCTTAAAATTATCAGCTTCCCGTTGCATTATAATAATGAGCTTAAGGGCAATTACAGAAGCACTTCAAGAAATAATTTGGAAGAGAGAATATACTTCATTTGGAAGGAAACCCACTTCGATCAAATTCATGTTTAGAGAGGCGTGTAAAACAGAAAAGTCAACATTAGTTCAATCCTCTCCCGGGAAGCGCACTAGCAAGGTTTAGGTAAGATGATATTTTTCTATTCACAGTCTCCACAAATTCTAGGCTTAGTCCTCAACTTACGACGACAACGGAGTCTAAACTTTCCATTCCTAAGCAGGGCAGCTGTTTAGTGAGCTTCGCCCCATCCTACGACCTTCATCCTCACGGATAGTAAGTGAACCACTGCAATTGTTAGGACAGGAACACGGTTGTTGAACAAGTCTGGCTTCCCCCTTGTCTTGGCTTCCTCAGGTCGCGAAAGGGGATCACGTGACCCCGGGACACTGCGACCGTCACAAATACGAGTCAGTGGCCAAGCCTCTGAAGTCTGGTCACGTGACCTCAAGGAGGCCGCAACAGTCGGAAGTGTGAAAGACGTTCGTAAGTCACTTTTTTTTTCAGCGCCGTCGTAAAGTTCGAACGGATGCTAAACCAACTGTTATAGGTCGAGGGCTCCCTGTACTATTCCCACTTCATAAAGTTGCAATCTTAGTCAACAGCACTGAATGATGTCAAATACACACACAAAAAAGGCCATTTATTTTTTTTCTGGAGGAGAAGTCACATTTCTGGACCTGAGCGCCATTTTCTCAACCGACGACGACTCTGATCTACACGCCATCAACCTTAAGAGCCTGGGGTCATTTTCTTTTTCTTAATAATTGTTTTTATTGCTTTCCCATTAATAACATCCACTTTTTGGCACATATATTAATTGCATCCACATAAACCCATCAAATGAAGACATACAGAAATACAAACCGTATTTAAAGATCAATTGTGGTTTCATGTCACTTCCTGCTTGCCAACACTCGACAGTTCATCGTTTTATCTAATGCCGCGTGGTCTCCTTACCATACGAAACCACGTTTCTTCTATCTAGCTTTCCTATCTCTGGTCACTTCTCTATTTCTTTATTTATTTATCAATGGTATCTTTATTGCTTTCAAATTTAAAAACCACATTTACATACATACAACATTTACATACATACCCATCGCCCCACCTCCATCAGCTCATTCATTGAGAGATGTTTAATTGCCAATCCTTCTCTATATCTAAATCCATTATATACATTTACTTTTGTGACATTTGTTTACCTTTTTTAAACACGTTTTCTATCACTTTGGTTTCGATGCCGTTAATTATCGACTTTTCTATATTACTGGTCCCAATCAGGGCTCTCTTTCTCTTATAAATAGTCACATGGCCGGGGTCATTTTCAATGGAACGAGGGAAACACAAATCAATACATGTGGGAAATACTATACCGGAACCTTAGGCAGCTCCAGGAAAGACTATCCATGATTAACCATGTGGCCTCTCAAAAGCTAACATTGACTTTAACAGAATAACCGTATGATCAAGCAGGAGACCCTCAAACCGTTTCAGGCATATGGCTGCCCAGTTTTCTTCTTGAAAGTCTCCAACAAACAAGGTTCCCAAGGCAAGTTGTGACACTGACTAATTGTTCTCACTGTCAGGAAATTCCTCCTTTGTTCTAGGTTGCTTCTCTCCTTGGTTAGCTTACTCATTTATTTATTCATTTATTTTATTAAATTTGCATACCGCCCTTCTCCCGAAGGACTCAGGGCGGCGAACAGCCTATAAAAACACAAACAGTATCAGCAATAAAACCAGATTATTTATTATTTTATTTATTTTATTTTCAAAATTTTTATACCGCCCTTCTCCCCGAAGGGACCCAGGGCAGTGTACAGCCAGAGTAAAAACACATACAAGACACACAAATAAAATTAATAAAATATCTAAAGGTGATGACTGAATTTAAAATCAAAGATTAAAAACCAATTTAAAACAAATTAAGTTAAAATGGGATTATGAGTTTAAAATTATTAATAGCTGAGAGCAAGAGGAAGGTGCGATTAAGCCAGACCGGCCTGGGCAAATAGATAAGTTTTAATGGCACGGAGGTCTGAGATAAGACGAATCTCTGGGGGGAGGTCGTTCCAGAGGGTGGGAGCTGCCACAGAGAAGGCTCTTCCCCTGGGGGCCGCCAGCTGACATTGTTTGGCCGACGGCACCCTGATGAGGTCCTCTCTATGGGAGCAAACGGATCGATGGGAGCTATTGGCCGGCAGAATGCGGTCCTGTGGATAACTGGGTCCTATGCCATGGAGCGCTTTAAAGGTCATCACCAAAACCTTGAAGTGCACCCGAAAGCCCACCGGCAACCAGTGCAGCTCGCGCCCATTTTAGACAAAATTTCGTGGTATTTAAAACAATTTTACTCAAATATCCCCATATATTCCCAACTTAATCCCCATTTTGTGCCCCACTGAAAGTGGTGTTATAGCCCACTCGCTGGTCTCCATAGTATGCTTTGCATAGTATGCAAAATATGGCTGTGGTCAACAACTGCTGGTTTTATGTGGCTCCAATGTATCCACATATCTTTTCTCAGCACCAATTAGATATGGTCCCTTCCATAGGCATTTGGGTGACCGCTAGAACTTGGGGCACTCCTTTTTATTCTGGATGCAATGGTGATTTGATGCAAACTCCAGTCTCCTGTCTCCAAGGGATGGAGGATCTCCTCTAAGGAGTGCAACCTCTGAGTCAGTGCATTCTAGTTCCTGGCTGTACAGGCCTAAATATAAGAGCAAGACTCCCTCTCCAAGAGAGCATTATTGATCTGATGTAGCTAGCAAGCAAGGTTTACACAAATTAATATAGCAGATAGAGGGGAAGAGAGAGAGAAATTTTGCAAAGCACATTGAAGAAATAAAAAATGGAAGGCTTTTTCTAAATTTGGCAAATCAATGCCTGTGTCAGGTTTTCAAGTCCCCCCATTTTTATATGCCAAGGTTTGTATTCCACAAATTTGGCATATAAAGACTTTGATGGTCATTAAACTAAACTATCAGATGTTATTTTTCTTTTGCCTTTACTAATTAAGTATATCCCACACATAAAACCAGGCATACATACATGAAGGACAAACAGAAAGACATATATAAAGGAATATAATAAAGAAACAATTTCAGAAAGAATCAAGCAATATTAGTAAGGTTGCTGAAATATCTGTGGATGCTCAAGTATCCAAAAGTCAAACATCTATGTTAAAACAGGTCTATGTTTTAATAATAAACAAACAAAATCAGATTTAGATTCCATTCAAACAGCAGCAAAGTCTTATGAGGTACAGATCTCTCAGCTTTGCATTTTCAAAGCTCATCATTTAAGGTGCTGGTTTTTAAAAACTAATTTAGCTATTATTTATTTCATAATGCATGAAATGAGGTCTATTTCTCAAATACAACACTGCCTAGGGTTCTGTTAATTATTCACTTTATTTAGTTTTGGCTTGACTGCAGATAAGAGTTAGCTTTGGGGTTAAGCTAATCACACACCCTAAAGTTGACTGTCACGTTTTTCTTGACGGGGTTAGGTTCAACAGGCCTTATCCAGTTAGGCTTCTGACTTTGCCAGCCCTGGTCACACTTTTCTTGATGGAATTAGGTTCAATACATCATATCCATTCAGCGTTATGTCTTTGTGAGTGTTGCATCATATGGGGGAAGAAGATTATGCAGGTTATCTCCAAGGAAGAATGCACCTCATATTTATGGAAGAAGGGTTATGTATGTCATATCCAGGGAGAGACTCATTAAGCTCATCATTTCTGGCCTGACCTAATAATGTTGCTGATTGAACAAACAGATAAGTTGCCATTTTAAAATATATAGGCTCTTATTATTCTAGCATTTAAAGCAGATTTGGTTTCAATAAACTGCATGCAAGCTGAGAGAAAACCCTTCAGCACAAGTGAAAAATTGCCTTTGCAGCACCTTTAAGTTTCAAAAATCTTTAGAGCACTATAAGTAGTTGTAAACAGGGCAAAAGAAGCCTCCATTTGATCTAGCAAGAAATGCCCTGTTGCCAAGGTTACCTGACATCTCAAGGACACATAAAACTCCTAGCACATTCTTATTATAACAGTTCCTACCATTACAAAGAAGTTAGATGAACAAACCTTGCTGAACTATCATTAAAAACACAGAGGTCTCACCAAATTTCTTATCTTTGCCTTTGTTGCTAAGTGACGGCTATGCAATTTTTACTCAAGCATAACATGTATGTCAGGCAGGCTGGGTGTCCAGTTTGAAATGCTGAGACCTTGTTTGATCTCACTTCTCTACGTGTCCTTAGTAAACTCTTCTGTTCAACCAATTTGATTTCCAGAATGGTTATTTCCTGAGGGGACATTGAAAGTGAATCCTAACAGTGTATCTATTCAAATTTAAAATGTGTGTAATTTATAAATACTTCTGAAACATTAATGTTTAGGATACAGTTTATGTTTATGTTAGCAAACATAGCTAAACTGCCATTTTGATCCCTTCCAGTTGTTTTGATTGTTGAAGGTCACAACATTCAGCTAGTAAAAAAATATACCTGGATGTGTATTTATTAAACATCAGCGAACATCAGAAAAGTTAAATGGCAGAAATGGAATAAAAAGTAGTTAAAAGCAGATCAAGAGAAATATAGCAACAAGCAAGAATTAACATTATCTCATTCAAATGGCACCGAACTTTCAGAGCCACTGAAAACAATATTGTGGGAAATTAGCCTAGATAATCTTGAAGAGAGAGGTCTTTGGTTCTTCCAGCTTTACCTTTTTTATGTATACAACAGCAGCAAAATATATCTAGTACAACATCAGGTGATCCTTCCTCTACCCTCTACCATTAAAGAAGCCCCTTGGTGAATGGACATGATATGTCCAGCAGAATAGATCACACTTAATGCAGCAACTTGCTTGAAGATAAAACACATTTCATTGTTAGATTTTCAACCTGCCTTTCCTTTCAAATACACAAAGACATGTGCATTTCTCTCCTATAATAAACATGTGAGATAGCTTGGTTAAGAGAAGGTAATGAGTCCAAAATAATTCAGTGAGCTTTGACGGAGAATAGATTTGATTTTGTGTCTCTGTGGACCTAATCCAAGATCTGAATTTTACATTAGACTGATTCTCTCTAAAAAACAAGTGTAAAATAGCAATTAAGTGTAATCCATAATCCCAGTTGCTATGCATTTTTTAACAAAGAAAATATCTGCCCATGTTATAGCTTGGATCTTCCTTGGATCCTCTGTGTTAAAATATTCGGATTCAATGATTCTGTGGTAGAACTCTTTTTAATTCCTAAGTTAGTAAAATTACTAAACATGCTTATGTGATTATATACTAAAAATAGTAGCTTCGCATGAAACTAAATTGGCTTGAGTGTGTCCTTCATAAATATACATCTTCTGGAATACTGCGCAAAGGGAGAACAGAAGAAAAAAATGCACTCTTTTATTGGAAGATGGATATTCATCAGCTCTCTTGCATGCCTTTTGAGAATTTGCATAAATTATTTGGTAATTAGTAGCTTTAATTGCTTTTTGGTACTAAAAATTATACTGGCTGCTCTGCTATGCATTCCCAGTCAGGACCATTATCATTAATGTTGTTGGAGTTTATGTCTAAGTTATGTTTATCATCTGGCTCCTTTTTCATTAAATAAGGTCAACTGATACACATTATGATGGCTCTGTGTTCTTACTCCATGACAATTTCATCACATATTTTATATAGACCTTTGCTTATCTATTCTGTTGCTATTTCCCAGATTTTAGCATAATTTTATGCGAAGTGGGTAAAAATTACTCTTTTATATGTGGTTTTATTCACATGAATGTGTAACTTTGTATTGTTAAAATCCTGTAGGCCTCACCAGGCCTCTGCTGATAGAAATTCACTGTAGTAACAGTTCACAATGACATGCCGAAATATTTTCCTAGCACACAGGAAGGTTCCCCCTCGAGCAAGGCCACAAGGCAGTGAGATAGGAACATCCACCAGGATGGAGCCATGGACCTGTGGACCTCCAAGAACACAAAAGACAGATTGCACCTGGAGGGAAGGAAAAGGTCACCTCAACCTCCTAGCCTGCAATATGACTCAAGAAATGACTAACAGGAGCAAGGGGAGTGGGATGATCCTTACGGGGCATAACTTGTGTTGTAAAATGTTTAAATGTCTTGCCTGATGTTGAAAGGGCACTCTTCCTGTTCTTAACCCAAAATTGGGATGAGACATGGGGAGTGGCTCTTGGCCAAAAGCTTTTTTTTGAATAAAACCTTTGAAATTGCAAGCCAGACTTGTCTTTGCATTGTGGGAACAATTTGAATTTTTACATCTCACAGTTTTATAATGCATTAAAACAAAAAGTTCATTCTCCTTCCAAAAGAAACTAACGCAGCCTACATGGCATGGTCTTTTCAAATTGTGATTTTTATAAACATATCTATAATAATGATCACCAAATTCTAAAGAGATTACAGTGCTAAAATATTCAGTTGTGTATTAACATAAAATCCGTACTTTAATGTTGATGCAAGCTGGTGTTAGTTACTAGGATTTTCCAATCTAGAAGTTGTCAGTTTTCAGTCTTCCTGTAAATTGACAAAAAAGGTGGGTATTAACTTGGTTTCAGGGGACAGATAGTTTCCAGTGAAGGAGATAGTCCTCTGAGCCACCACCACCTCTGATTTTCCAGAGATATACAAGTGTATTCCCTAAATACAGTTCTCTAAATCATAAATAGTCTATCCCATCTGGTGGATGAAAACTTGAAGAAATTGCTTATGAGCCCATTAATACAGTTTTGAATTCTGTAGGTAGGTACATTGGGAATCAAAATTAGATTAACCAATTTTTATTACTTCTATTTGACTGAGCTTCATTCACATAAAACATGGAACATATTTAACCAACTCAGTTAAATGTTTAGACATGTAATTTATCTAATGTGTCCTCAGGTTAAAACTTTATTTAACTGATTATGCCATTGCACTTTCTAAAGGCCTTATTTGTTTTCCTTTTTTAAATAAACAAAATGTCATTACCAAAGCAACAGGTTAGAAGAAGTACTTGAAGGACTTTTTCTTCCATTTATCTGCTCTTTTCTTGCTAAATAATGGCAGTAAAGTTCTCCCCTCCTATTTAACATCTACATAAAGCCGCTGGGCGAGATCATCCGACAATAAGAGGTGAGATATCAGCAATATGCTGATGACACCCAGCTGTATATCTCTACCCTGCATCAATTCAGTGATGTGATATGCTGGTGCCTGAAGGCTGTGAGGGCCTGGATAGGAGTCAACAAACTCAGACTTAACCCAGACAAGACTGAGTGGGTATTGCCTTCTAAAGACTATGTTGATTGTCCAGCCTTGGTTCGGGGGGGGGGGAGATTGTCCCCCTCAGAATGGGTTTGCAATTTGGG
>JANHFO010009823.1:0-14888 GCA_032468095.1 Pareas carinatus | reverse complement strand
TTCTTTATTCTGAATACAACAGCGTTTGAAACTCTAAGCAAAGAGGCAGAGCCAACTGACAGCTATTTATAGTTCCCACTGTCAGCGCGACTTAGCCAATCAGGGATTAATACATATTCTCTTTCTGTACAGAACAGCGCGCGCACGCGCGAAATGGAGGCTGCCGGCTGCAGGATTGGCTCCAGGAAAACCCGGTAAGTTCCGATCCCAACACTGTCCCTGGGATTTTCTGCTCTTGGGAATTCCCTCCCAGATACTTATATGGATCTAACACCTTTAGACAGAACTTGCCCCTGGTACCACGAGGGACACATGCAGATGAAGTCAACGCCTGTCTCAAGTCATGCATATTATGGTGTTATGTCAAAGTTCTATCGTTGACATATAATAAGAGTGTCCATCTTCAATGTGACTCAAGGGCAGAAGAGTTCTCAAATTTATTACTTGCTAATGGTAATGGCAAATTATTAGAAGACCAACAAAAAATAAATATTCCAAATTTACTTTGCCATATTGTGGGAGATCTCATTGGCTTTATGGACAAAATATACCTCAACATTCCTCAGAATGGATTGTGTAACACTTCGTGGCTGAGGAAAAGAGCGATTTTCACACCACAAAATGATTCAGCCAACAGTATCAACAATTTTTTGCTACAAAAGATGCCGGCTGAGCCTATGAAATATGAATCTATCGACTTGGTGGTCGAACTCGAGGACACTGTGCATTTTCCTGTTGAGTACTTGCATACTCTCAACCCCCTCATGTTCTCCATCTCAAAGTTGGTGCTCCAATTATGCTTTTACAAAATCTAAACCCTTCTAAATTGTGCAATGGCACCAGGCTCCAGGTGAAAGCACTGTATAAACATGTGATCCAAGCTACAATTTTCACAGGCATCAATCAAGGAGAAACAGTTTTCATTCCCCATATTCCTCTGATTCCGTTAGATTACCACGTCAACTTCAAACATCTGCAATTCCCTGTAAAACTGTGTTATGCCATCACCATCAATAAGGCACAGGGACAAACTTTAAAGATCATTGGAGTCGACCTAAGGACTGACTGTTTTTCCCATGACAGTTGTATGTCATATGCTCTAGAGTCAGTTTATCTGACAGCCTGGTCATTCTCCAACCAGACAGAAAAACAAGGAATGTGGTTTACAGGGAGGTCTTGAGCACTTAATCTTCACTGCCACCGTCTACAGCTTCCTTTTAAGGTATGTTACACTTTCATTATCAATAACACATATTTACAGGGTTTAAAAGTACTTTCTGTGCATGTTTGCACTTACTATTTGTCTTTTACAGACCCAGTCCACATGAGAACATTGTCATCCTCAAGCCACACATAAACACCAGAAGCATTTGACACACAGAACTTCATGGCACTTCTCATACACTTCCAGCATCTACAATTCTACGGTAACGTATCTTACACTTTCATCATCAATGAGGCACATTAGCATACTTTAATGGTACTTGCTGTTCATGTCCACAGTAATTATTTCTCTTTTCAAGGGTCAATCCACACCATAGCATTATCATCCTTCAGTCAGACAAAGAAACCAGGACATTCTTCATAGAAATCTTCAAAACATGTCATTTCCAATAACAGTATAATTTACTGTTAAGTTTTCTTAGGCTTCTACCATCAATAGGGCACATAAACACAGTTTAAAGGTGCTTGGTATAGATTTACAGATTAACTATTTCTCTTTTCCAGGGTCACTCCACATAACATCCTGATAATCCTCAACCCACACAGAAAAACCCACTATGTTCTACAGAGAGATGTTCACAGAACTTCCTCTCCACTACCACCCTCTACAATTTTCTGTTAAGTTATATTACCCTTCTATCATCAATAACACACATCCTACACTTAAACAGTACTTCCTGTCGATATCCGGATTAACTATTTCTTTTTTCCAGGGTCAGTCCACATGACAGCCTGATCATCTTCCACCAACAGATAACAAACCAAAACATTCTTCACAGAGAGCTTCAAAGAAGATCATCTGCACTACCACCATATAAACATTTATGTTCTGGTGTGTTACACTTTTACCAACAATGACCAGCATTAATAACGTTTAACATTGCTTCATGTACATCTCAAGATTACATATTTCTATTTTCCAGATTGACTTCACATGGCAACCAGATCGTCCTCCATGCACAGAGAAAATTTAAAAACTTTGTTCACAGAGGCATTCACACTGCTTTATCTGACTAAACAATTAAATATCTACGTTAAATAACTTATTACCATGACTAATTATACAACACCCATAGTGGAGCACAGGTACCAACAGCTAGTACACACATACACACATACAGGTAAAACCTCTGAAAAAGTAAGCCTACAGCCTATCCTACTAAGTTTCTGCTCTAAGCTCTGGAAATCACTCTGCACAGAGGGTACATCTTTTTGGGACAGATTATTTGTGCCAAGATGTACAACAACATCAACATTACATACAACGTTACTGGCATCCTTGACTATATTAAAAATACACCTCTTGTCTCTGCTGCAGTAGCACCTGGGAGACATCTAACATCTTTCAAAACCTCCACATCCTTTCCTAAATTGGCATCCCTTACAACTGAATCATCAACCAGAAGGTGGCTTCTATTTTTAGATACCTTGCTCTTCTTGTATAACTAATGTGTAATACTTGATTCCCACTTTCCCCTATCAAAAACAAGCTCTTCATCTTGGACCATGATGCCTTGCTCATTTGAGTTATCATCGTCATCAAAATCAGCTTGACCTACCACCTTAGTAGGCCTATTAAGTCAGCAAGGGCACTGCATTTGTTATGAAGGGACACAGTGACAGCTTTGCATTTATGGTTCACGGCTCTCACCCTGCCAAATCTCAAGGTTGTCCATACTGCCCTTCTCCTGCAGGATCTTTGTGGTAGAGGGGGCTGATAGAGGGGCAGCTCAATAGAACAGAATGGCTGAACTGAATTCTTATTTCTGCCTGAAGAGAACAGACTAGAGATTCTAGATAAGCAAACTGTCCACGTAGACTAGTAATTTGCTTGCAAATATGACAGTATTCAAATTTAAAAACGAAAGAAAAGCTACAAAGCAAGTAATGCACAGAAAAAAAATAGACATTCTAAAATAAAATCGCAATCATAGATGCACCTACCAATGATGTATTACTGCTGTTTTAGATTTTTAGTTATATTATTTGCATGCTGTTATAGGTGCCCAGTCTGCTACCTTGCTCCACTGGACTTCATCTCCTGAACTCCTGAACTCACAGCTAGCAGCCTCTAGAATTTTCAAATGCAATGCAGATGTCACCAGCAACTCCAGGAGAAGGGTGGAAGGAGACTTCTTCAATTAGTGCCTCAGGAGAAGTCTGAGAAGAACATTCTCCCTAGCATGCATGCATCCATTCATCCACTCATCCAATTTCTCAGTTGCCATAACCACTGAGGCAACTCTAAGAGACAAATTGGGATTAAAAACAGAAAGACAATACTGTAAGAAATGTCTACATCAAAATATATTGGAAAACAATAAAACCTATAGAAATTTTATAAAGACAGGTTGATAGGCTAACAAATTATTTTAGCTAGGATTTGCCAGGAAAGCCAGGTGTTTATGACTCTTCTAAAAGCCATCAAGTCAGGTTCATAATTTCCAAGGAGATGCTGTTCCATAGAGAAGCGGTAACTATGGAGTTCTTGCAGTATGCATCATAGGTGCTCAGTCTGAAAGGCCTGCAGTGCTGTTGAAGGAATTTCAAGTTGAGTGGTTTCAGCAAAAGCTGCCACCAATTCACAATGTGTATTATTGCTGCACCAAGTGAAATCACAAAAAATTTGCTCAGCAGTTAGAAGAGGTATAACTGTGCCCATTAAAAGTACTGGCCAGCCCAGTGCAATAAGTTCAACGTTCAGGAGGAGGTGAATGGTCATCTCTAGTATTTGCCACAGACTTGATGTGTTTTAAGACACTGTGATTTCGTCATGATCACATTGAAAAAGAGGTTGGTGGCACATTTTCAGTTATTTCTAACAGCTTAGGTGCATCTATCAGAAGGATAACATTGGCACATCCCTGCTGGATGCCCAAACCCCGTATCTTCTGGTCTTCCCTACGCTTAGTGGCTTCACTTAAAAGACTCTGGCAAGTACAGTGGAAGAGGAGGTAAAGGCTATCTCCTCTGTATCTGGAACTTTTGACAAATGCTATGTGCAACTAAAAGTACCATACCAGATGTTTCCAGCTCCAATATGAGTAGCTCTGACACAGGCATC
Organism: Pareas carinatus; assembly: GCA_032468095.1. NCBI lineage: Eukaryota > Metazoa > Chordata > Lepidosauria > Squamata > Pareidae > Pareas > Pareas carinatus. The sequence goes on along the minus strand of JANHFO010009823.1, from coordinate 10,600 downwards.
ACACAATGTCAAAACTTAGCTTGATAGCTAACTGGGAGTCTTCTTCTGTAGCATTGACTCAGAGCAAAATGAGGTCACTTGTATTAATCAAGATGAATTGGGTGACCTCTTTGGCAAGACAGAACACTCTTTCCCTGGTCTAAACTAGAGGTCTCCACAAGCCTTAAAGGGACCAAGATTGGAGACCTCTGGTCTAAACTATTTTGTGTAAGTGATACAACCTAATTTGGTTGTATTTGATTTGCCTTACATTATATTTTCAACAATTAATTCTCAAAAGATCTAATAAGCCATGGGAATACTAATATGCCATGGTAATGTAGCATATTTGTTTCTAGCCTTAGGTATTCAGACATAACATACAGACATTCATGCAAAATTATTTTTCAGAATATGCATCATACTTTTTTAAAGGTTTCTAAAGTCATTATATTAACTTTACCGTATCCTGAAAACTTTGAAACTAAACCATTCAACTCTGGCCTATCTGGCATAGAAACCAGCACTCTGGCTTAAAGAAAAAATAAATTCCTAATAAAAGAATGTACCAAAGCACCAGCATTGCCTCAATAGTCTTAAACTTGCATTGGCTGTGGAAAAGGAGGAAACATGCCAAAGCATTGGAGAATTTTGATATAAATAGGAATAATTTGTGAAGTCTTGATTAAGTGTGAGAACCATCACCATCTTTCACTCTTATCCAACCTCCTTCTATAATAAAACCTAAAGTTCAACCAAGTGATATTATAATGCTATCAAATGGCCATCATGCCTATGTGGATATGAACTCTGTGTCTCCCAAAGTGAGTTCATAATATAGAGGACTTAAACATTCAATCTTATATTCCCAGAAATGACATTCTGTTCAGAAGTTCTGTGTCTTCTTTCAGATGAAATATTTTTCTCTAGTAATTGCAAGTCGAAATAAAATACTTTAGAGCATGCTTTCAAATTTTTATAGCTACTTCTAAGCAATAGTTATCTGTACAAAACCCTCTAAAGTATAATGATAAAGGAGCAAGGCACTTCAGTTAGTTTTTAATTATAATGAAAGGTGAAGTAATAGCTCACCAACAAAGGAATGTACCCTCAACAATTTGTTCCAACTCAGTGAGGCCAAACGAACCTTGAAAGTGAGCTAAAAGCATTTTTAGAATATTCTGTTTTCTTTTTCAAAGGTACAGATAATGACTGTAGCCAAGAATAATCACAATTTCGACATTCTTCTTCCCCATGTGTATTTTGTAGGTTATGCAGAAATAAAAGGTATTAGGCAACGTGCTACTGAAGCTAAGATCTAGTTGATCTGCAAGGTATATTTAGTATGTTCCTAATTTGATAGCTTTGGTTTATTTTCAAAGTATACATGTTTAAATAATTCAAACCAAATCTATTTATATGTCTTCAGGAATAAAAAGCACTATTCTACATAAGCCAAGAAAATGCAGTTTCTGTTCTCTTTCAAAAGGCAGACACAACTGAGCTATCATTTTATCATTTATTTTGTTTATTCTTTATTCTCTCATTATTTATTATTAGACTTCAAACCTAACTTTCCAACTGTAGGACATTGAAGGTGGTTAACAATAAAATATAAAATATTGTTCTGTGCCAGTTGATTGTTAGTGTACTTGTTATTTCCTGGGAAGGAGGAAACCAGGGGGGCTTTTTACCAGGTTCGCCTGGTGCGCCAGTTGTGCCCCTTTCTAGATCGCGACGCCATGTGGACAGTCACTCAAGCACTCGTCACGGCCCGTCTGGACTATGGTAATGCTCTCTACATGGGGCTCTCCTTGGGTCGCATCTGATAACTCCAACTGGTGCAAAATGCGGTTGCGCAGAGGGTTATGGGGGCCAGTGGCAGGTCCCATGTGGCCCCCTCCTGTGCGAGCTGCATTGGTTGCCGGTGGGTTTCCAAGTGCACTTCAAGGTGCTTGTTATGACCTTTAAAGTGCTCCATGGCTTTGGACCTGGTTATTTACAGGATCGCATTCTGCCAGCAAATACCTCTCACCGACCGGTTCACTCCCACAGAGAGGGCCTCCTCGGTGCCGTCGGCCAGACAATGTCAACTGGCGACCCCCAGGGGGAGAGCATTCTCTGTGGTGGCTCCTACCCTCTGGAACAATCTCCCCCCTCGGATATCTGAATCATTTCGGACCTCCGTGCTTTCTACCGTGCTATAAAATCCTATCTGTTTATTCAGGCTGGCTTGGCCTGACTCACACTACCTCTCCTTTAGTTAAAATGATTTTTAGATATTTTAGACCTTTTAAATTCCCAGATCCAATTTTAAATTGGATGTACTTTCCTGGCTTTTTAAATTTCTGGCCCTATAACTTATATATATTTTAAATTGTTTTTAAAAATGGTTCGTTTCTGTATTGTATTTTCTGTGATTGTTGTTTTTTGGATGGCTGTGCACCGCCCTTCGGGGAGAAGGACGGTATAAAAATATAAATAAATAAATAAATAAATAAAAATATATTTTAAATGTCTTTCAGGTTGTGTACAACCAAAATAATTTTGCTCAGTCTATCTCAGGCTAGTTGTAAAAAAATGGGTGGGACAAGATGATCAAACTTCACTATTGTGATCTCTTTTTTCCCAGTCATGGTGAAAAATAGGGCCTAGGTGTGTCTGTGGGGGAATGAAGGACTTTTTCATGTCTTTTAGATATATTGGTCTATTCTTCAAATCACAGGTTCCTGGCTGATCAACTATACCACCTGCTAGTAAAGCCCAGTAATATTAGTCTGTGGAATGGTTTCATTCTCATCTCACACCTCAGAGATCTTGAGCTCAACCCCAGGCATCCCTTGTGTGTTTAAATCAGCTTAACAGCTCATATCGTGTGCTGATTTCCTTGTAGGCCTCTGTTTCCACAAAAAGTGATCATCTTTTGCCAGTGCCCTCAGGATTAAACAGGGCAGGCTGGTTTTCCTTTTCTGCATTGGCTCTATCTTTGTAGTCAATAAAAGACTAACTAGAAAAGAATCAGCTGATGAGAGAATCAATCTTCTGGAAGCCTCCCCACAGTTTTCTCATCATTTTTGTGCCGTCTGTCATCTCAGATTGTAAAATGGAAACCGAAACTCAGTATGTGGGAAGACTTTTAGTGCTCCTTGTTAACAAAAACAGTAAGACCAAGGGTTTTGATCTTATGAGTGTATGGGTAAACAGTAAGCTGTAAGTGTTCTCTCTTGAAGTGGCTTTTCCTGGTTTCTAATGGAAACTTGCAAAGAATTATCAAAGACGTATCACAAAAAGGTCCTATACTGGTGTATGGATTTTCCATTCCAAGTAGGTCAGGTTAAATCTGAACTTCTTCAGTATAACACTACAGTGTAGTTGTGCTATTTGTTGCCGTGCAAAAGCCAAATAAATTGGGAACAAAAAATGATGTGTGAAAAGGAGGGTTCCGGACTTCGAATGGCTATTTTCCCTAAGAACTCTTTTGGTACAGACTGCAACATGTTAAAAATAACATTCTAGCTTTCCTGCAAAAGTTAAATAACATGTGGATTTTGCATTGTCAGTATTTCATTTTTAAGGGAACTCTAAGAACCACTTTAAAAATAAATCTTATGTTAGATAGGGGGTTGCGAGGAACGAAGTGGGAACACACTTGGTTCAATGTCTTTATTGGTTCAGGTAAACAGGTACAGGAATGGCGCCCGGCCGGTGGGCTGCCCCCTATATACCCACACTAGGGTGGCAGCCTGCCAATCCGGACGCTGGCATTTCCCGTGCTTGGTAAATGCCCTCCCCCAGACACAACATCTTATATCCCACAAATGATCTTAAACTGGAGAAATAGCCTGTTGCACTAACTAAAGTTAAAGCAGCAGTCTAACTCTAGTGCCAGTTTATAATTTGATTGCTGATTAGCCTTCCTTCCTTTCTTTTACATTGCTCTTACATTGGTTGGGGATTTGGCATCTTGTTTCAGAGATTAAATTGTTAGAGCTGTAATTAATTGTGAAGAATCCCTTCCCTGGAAAGGCAATCATACATACCTGAATGACTGTAATGGTGTAACAAGATTGGCAACACCATGGCTGAAAAACCACTTGCTATCCCATATTCTAAATGCAGAGCTTGGGTATGGTCTTCTCTATCAGTCCATTGAGAAAAATAACTAACTGCATTGTCTATGTGCAGATTTCTGAATCATCAGATATCAATTCCATTTTTTCCAGAGATGTCTGGGTAAAATAGCATGTTCTGTTAGGTTCTATTAGTCTTCTGGACTGTCATTCATAAACTTAGCTTTAGTTTCTTTGTATCTCAGAGTTCTTTGTATCTCAGAGTTGAACACTATTGATGCTGAGCTTGTCAGCTGAAAAGTTGACAGTCTGAATTGGACACCCAAGCACCATGCAACGAAGGTGATCCCCCCCAACTTGCCCCAACTCCTGTCCACCTAGTTGTTTGAAAGCATGCAAATTCAAATGGATAAATAGATACCACTTCAGTGAGAAGGCAACAGCATTCCCTGGGCCTTGGGGTATAGATATGCTGGCCACATGACCATGGAAATATCTTCAGATAACACTGACTCTCTCAGCTAAGAAACGGAGATGAAGATTGCCCCTTAGAGTTGGACACAACTGGACAGGGCAAACCTTTACCTTTATCTTTAATTAGGTGCCCATCTCTGTAATATTAAATTCTATGGTGTCACTCAGGGTTACTGTACTTCTGGATTCATTCATGTTCCCTCTAAATGTTGAGTTGGGATAAGGAAAATGGAAGAGTGGAGGAAAAGTTTGGAGAGGAATGTAAAAAAAAATCTACACTGGAGTATTAAAAGTGACTAAATTGTAATTCTTATTTTATGGCCAGAATATTTCTATTAGATTGCTGGCAACAATCACTATTTTCTATACTGTATTATATTATAATGACTTTTTAAATATTTAATCCGATGCAAGATACAATGATATGAAAAGTTTCTTGCTTTTTATTCCACAAAATGTTAGATACCGGCATCCAATTATAAGAGCAGAGAGAAAAATATTCTGTCTTCTGAGTATATATACAGTACCAAGTTGTGATTAAATTAAAACTGAATATAGAGTAGGTTTGCACTGTGGGGTAGCTTTTGTACATGCAAAACACTCTTGATACAAACAGTTATCTGCATATGCATACAGAATGTCTGGGTACAGCTCAATTAGTCTAAATTAGATGACTCATTTATTGGCATCTAATGAGTCATGTACCATAGTGTGTACTAGTGGGTATTTACTAATACAGCTATCATACCAGAAGCTCCATTAGAGAGCAGTCGTCCAGGTGTTTAATTCCAACCCAATGTAGAACGGTAAAAGAAAACAGAATGAGGAGTATACCAAATAGGTAGGTTCTACACTGTTGGGAAAAATAATGAAAAATACGAGGGTAGGGAGAAAGAGGAGGAAATGGAAAGGAGTGTGTGCGCGCACACACACACACACAAATCTGAATAGATAAAGATTAGCATTTACTCTTAGCAATCAGCCCAGATTGTGGAAATAATGGGTGCAGTTGTCAATCATGCGTCTTAGCTGAAGTACAGCATGCACCAACATCATAGCATTGTTATGTGGAACTTTTCAGAACATTAACTAAAAGAAATAGAACCAATGGCCTACAGACGGGCCTTCTTCTCCTATTTTGTATGTCTTTTTTTTTTTTTACAGAAAATGAATACTAATTTTTAAAAAAGTGACGATAGAGAACAGAGAGGGATAGGGAACAGAGGACAAGATAGGACAAACATAAGTTTCCCCTGCAAGTGGGCTATTGTCCCCATAATCTTCACTCAGTACTTCTCATGGGAACCAGTATGGCGGATGCTGAGTTACATTCAGACCCTGTTTCTGCCTTTATTAGCTGCCCACTTGCTGTCCTATCAAAAGGAAACTGCTTTGTCTGCTGCGTGATAGGTCTGTTTACTGTTCACACAATGATTAGAATCATAGTTAGAGAGGTCCTACCTTGCAACATGGCTGCTTAATATTCTTGGCCCCAAAATATCACCATTTTCCAGGTAGGACTACATAACATGTGTTCATACTAATGTCAATCATTTTTTCCCATCCAGATGCATTTCTCACATGCCCACGCATTCTCCTCCATAAACTCAGAAACATGCCAAATAGAGTTCCTCTTTGTCACGTACACTGTCAAAAGTAACTGGTTTCCCCTAAAAGAACATGAGGTTCAATCCACATGCATTCCATGTTATACTTTTTGTAAGGAAAGTCAACTGCATAATGGAATGCTTTTTTCCCTTCCTTTTATGCTTGTGTTGGAATGAAGCCATTTTATGACGTTACGGTTTGACTTAGCCTGACCAGCATATTTTTCTAAATTGCTAGAAGACCATAGGTGTCTCCTGTCTTCAGAAAATATTCCAAATACCTTCTTCGCAACTAGGGAACAAGGGTTATAAATCAGACTGAGGTTTCTCCAAGGGGTCTAGTCATCTCTGTTGCATTTGGCATCCAGTATTGTAAAAGCAACTTCAAGCCTTACTCTCTGGATCTGCTCTATTATACCTCACAGAACGTTTTCGGAGACAGATCAGGAAAAACTTCTCTAGCATGTTTTGCTATTCTCAAGTCTTAATTCAAAGACCCAGATTACACGATTGGTGGAACCATTTTAAAGACAAAATCGTTGAATAATTAGGCTGGCCCGTCTTTTCTTGTGCACCTGAAATGCAAAATAGCAGGTGATTGGAAGTGGAAGTTATAATTAATTTTTTATCCAACCGTAATCAAATATTTAATAAAATGTGGAGAATCAGCAATTAAATATTTTTCTTTGGTCTTTTTTCTCTCCCTCTCTATATATATTTTAAATTTGCTGATACTTACTGGAAGCTTTGGGATTGGAAATGTCAGCACTATTGTATTGTGATCAATAATTAAATTTAGTGCTGACATGCATCTCGTTTATGCAGCAATCTCCAACAATTCCATCTTGCAAAATTAATCCTTTCCCATTTATATAATAAAAGACTTGAACAATAAAATAATTTTGATGAGTACCAGTGCAAGATTATTTTTCATCAATATTACATTTTTATAAATTGGGTGCATATGCTCATAGTAAATTAGCTGTCAGACCTGAGAATAGGGTTTTTTTTCTGTTCAAAGGTAATTATGGGTACCAAAGACAAGAATGCACTTAACCTCGCTGTGCAGTTGTCCTTACCACCGTGGCTTCATTTTTATTGCAAGGCATATCTAACTCATCAAAACACTGGAAGAAAATTAATTAGCAAAATTAAATATATAGAATATTAAGTAATTCAAAACCATGTTCACCTAGATGCATATGAGAAAAAAAAACTGATTCACAATAAGTTCACTTGCTAATGTAATCTTTAGAAGTCTTTATTCTGACTTTCTTTCCTGAGCTGTTTTCCAATATTTAAAATTTAAAACACACTGGCAGAGATTTTTTTTAAATCTGTCTGTCTGTCTGTCTGTCTGTCTGTCTGTCTGTCTGTCTGTCTGTCTGTCTATCAATCATGCATAACATGTAAATCTTCACATAAATAACTGGGTTCCAATTAGGAAATCTCCTTTGGAAAATCTTCATATTATTTCTTTATATTTTTATTCTCATTCTCTTATCAACATTTCATACTGCAAAACTGAATGTATGCTTCCTGTAATCCTAAAATTCTCTTTTCAGATATAATAATATGGTACTATATCAGTGTGGGAGAATGGGGGAAAGGATAATAAAAATAGACTTCATGGAATTTTTAGATTGGAAAGATTACAGACATTGGATAGAAAGAAGAACAGAAGTGATAATTCTATTGTGTCCCTTCCTTCCGCCCCTCCCTCCCTGAGAATCTTCCTTGAGATGATTATCTCCCTTGTTTGGTGGGTGGGTTCAGAACAAAATGAAATGCAATTGGATTTAATTCATATTTACTTGAATTAAATGGATCGGATATGGCTGCTATGATTAAAATGTTCTTGAATTAACTTAGATTCCTGCTAACTACATCCATACATATTTCTTGGTAGTATAAGAACAACTGTTAGCTTTTGCATTGGAGTGTTCAATGGTTCCACATCCAAACACTAACCAGGGCTGATCCTGCTTAGCATCTAATATCAGACATGATCCACTGGGGCATGTCATGTCCTAACACGATTATGATTGCTTTCCTAATGTTTTATCAGATTATTTTATTAGAAGTCGATAGCAACTTTCAGACTGACTGAATCAGTCAGTCACAACTATGACTGTAGGAGTGAAACACGGTTTTTGCCTCTAATGCAGGGGTCCCCAAGCCCCTTGGTCACAGCTCATTACCAGGCCGTGAACTGTTTAGAACTGAGCCGCAGAAGTGGTGGGCAACTGCAGGCCCATATCCCCACTTGCGCAAGCAGTGAGTACATGTACATGCATTCCATTTGTATAAGTGTTGGGTGCGCTTGCTGGCCGATTGACCTGTGCATGCTGCCTGGCTGCTCCATTGTGCAAATGGAGCTGCGTGTGGGCACTTACAGGACACTCACTCATGCAAGTGGAGGTGCGCTCATGCACACACTTGCCAGCCACTGTCTCGGAATCATCCCCTCCCTCTCCCACCAGTCTGTAAAGACAGAAAGATTGGGAGACTTTGCTCTAATGCAGTGGCCCCCAAACGTTTTGGCACCGGGGACCGGTTCCATGAAGAAAGGTTTTTCCGTGGACTGGAGGTGGCGTGATTTTGCATTCTGCCTGCATCTCACCAATGCGGCTTAGCTTGTTTGCGTGAACTGGTTGCTGGGATGTCATGGCCTAATGTCGATCCATGGACCGGGGTTTGGGAATCCCTGCTCTAATGCCTTAAATAAAATTGTTTGAAAATGATCATCATTTTTTTTACAGAAAAGGACATTGTGTTTTTAAAGTAAAGATAATAAAATTAGAACCCATAGCCAATGAGTATGGCCAGTCACCTATTTTGCATATAAAATGAATATAAGAAAAGATGCCGAGACATTTTCATCCATGGGCCCTGATCTATCTTAATAGTGATGTTGGACTTCTCTGAAGTGGTGGGAGAAGAACCCCCTCCTCTGATCACGATTGGTAACCTTTTTGGTAGCTGGGGAAGAAAGGAGAAGATTTCTTTTCATTTTTAAAAATGATAGCAATCATAGCTACGTGGTTCCCCCAAAATAAGATGATGTCTTATATTAATTTTTGTTCCAAAAGACACATTAGGGCTTATTTTCAGATTAGGGCTTATTCTGAGGGAAATACAGTACTAAATGCATCCATCTGACTGATGCTGGGGTTTAAAATAAAAAATAAACTGGGGTTTATTTTTGGGATTATGAGCATCCTGAAAAACCATGCTAGGGCTTATTTCCCAGTTAGGTCTTATTTTTGGGGAAACATGGTAGATGATAGATAGATAGATAGATGATATGATAGATATGATGATGAAGATAGATATACAGATAGACAGACAGACAGTCAGTCTGTCTGTCCGTCTGAGTTAAATACAGAAAGGAATTTTTTGCTTGATTGAACTTTCTCAGAGGGAGACAACCTTATCACGATGGCTTAGAAGTCCATTCTTTTATTGGCTTCATTGTACTTAGACATATTTTCTGAGTAGCTGTGCTGAGTAACACATTTGTCTAATGTAATGTTAATAAAACTGTATGAAGTGTGAAAGACATTCCTGGATGTATTTTGATGGCACTGTGTCATCAATAATCAGTGGCCTATGAACACTCAATGTCATATTTACTTACTGATGGAAATGCATAGTAAAGCATTTAGCATGTCACACTTTAGCAAGTAATAGTTACTGTGTTTTTTAATAGTCTTCTCCCCCCCACAGACACATATTTATAATTCAAAGTGACAGGAGCCAGAGACATGCTTCAACATGGAAATTAAGCTAGTTAAATCATGCATGATTGAATGAAAAATTGAAAATCCACGTTAGGTTTACTGTTTAATCAGCCCTCCTACTCATCTCTAGAAACATGCTGGAAGTTAAATGCTTACTTATAAATAATCTGTTATCTTGTATTCAGTCAAGTGATTTAAAAGCAAAATAATATTTAAATACTTTATTTGATTCATAACTTATGGCACAATTATTTTGCCAAAACTCTCTAAAGAGTCTGAAAAAGATAAGGGTGTGGATGTGGATACATATACAGAACAACTAAAATGAAATAATCAAAGCAGTAATTAAAACTAAACATTTTAATGCCTTTCCTAGCTACAGCTATTTAAAAAATAAAATAAAAATATATTTGCATTAAAATTGTGTACTAATGAAGAATGATTGGTTATTAAAGATCCTGAAATGGATTTCTGGGTAGGTAAATTCCTAGAAAAACCTGGTGCAAAAAAAAGAGGAAAACTTTGTAACTTGTCAACAGTCTACGCTAGAAATCAAGAATGCATTTCGTTGCATCCTGGTGCGTTTAATACTTTTAGCCACTGTCTTAGATCCGAAGAAGTTAGCTAATATGTATCCAAATGCTCAAGCAAAATGTTGGAGATGTGACTGTGATGATGCTACTTATTTTCACATTTGGTGGACTTGTAAAAAGGTTAAAGCATTTTG